>QAXN01000712.1:0-28486 GCA_004335795.1 Chlamydomonas sp. 3222
GCCGCCTCCTTCCACTCCGATGGTGGTTGCGGGTCTGCAGTTGGCCATTGGAGGTGTGTCGGAGCACTGCGCGAGTGAGCATGTGTGTAAAAGGTGCAGTGCTGGTAAGCCTGCAGATGGGTACTGGTATCATGCGGTATTTGTGATGCGTAAGACAAACTTCGGCCTAGGAGTGGGCTCTGCTGTGGGCAGGATATCAAGTCGTGGTGGCACACTTCCTGCCCTGTTGGACGTTTCCTGTACAGCAGCGTAACGCTACATCAAAGTACTTCCTGACAGGTGTGGTCGGGACTAGTAAGGTGTGGCCACACCACCTGTAATGTAGCACACAAGCCGAATGCAAAGGACCATCATGCTCATCGGACTCAACATGCATACCGCAAGCCGGCTGGCATCACCCGATACCGTATGAAACCCTACTTCAGCTGTGACCCAGTTGCTGCAACCGCATAAAATTGTTAGTGTTCTCACCACGAGATACAGGGCCATCATCGCAACCCACACCAAACACCGACGTCGACGGCATTATGCAACCTAACAAGGTGGTGCATTGGTGGCACACAAATTTACAGAGCGTACACACTGGAGCATAGCTCGACACGATTTCCTTGTCGTCTTGCCCAACCTGGAAACGTGCGGACGTTGCGGAGACCCTGCTCCAGGCCTCCTCCCGAGCATCAGCCATCGCCACTGCCCTTGCCTCACCAAAAGGCCATGCATTCACATGCTTCACACGCGCCCACTGCCCACGGCGTGCAGCCCACAGCAAACAGCATGTCAGGCCCGGTTGCAGCTTAGGAATTGAGCATGACGTGCCAAAGATGTGCAAGGTAACGTACTGTGCGGCGTGCGTATCATCAATCTGTCCCGGCCGCCCAATCTCGAGCTCCTGGCCAGTACTGCAGTGCGTACACACCAAAACACGCCCACCTTCTGTCCTCGTTGACCGTACGAGATCAATCGCACGAGAGACCCCTGAACTGTCTCATACCGCCCGACAGTGCCCAAAGGCACAGCAAGTGTACCACGCAAGTCCTCGGGGTGCAGCCCGGTCCCCGCAATGCAGCTCGAGGTCGAGTGCTGCCCACAGCACCAGTAAAGAGCTAAGGCTGCGCGTATTCCTCGTTCGTTGTACAATGCAGGTGCTTATCGCCTACAATGCATAAAGGCTTGGTGTCCTACCAGTGTGTAGCCGGCCAAGAAGGCCTCCAACCGCCTCAAGAGGCACAGCGTTTGCGCACGCCTGCCCCTCCCTCACGCCAAAGGGAGGGGCAAACCCTACGCCTGTACGCCCGTCCCACAGCTACTGCCTGACGCATGCTGGCTCACAGTTCTAGGAAGATGGAATGCAATAGCCTCCCCCGCTTCGCCATGGTGAAGTGGAAGTCAAGTCCGCGACGAGGCCGGCGAGCATGCCTGCGTGCGTCGTTGGAGCCCGCCCCACCATGCAGGCAGCGTGTCGGGCCCACCATGGCGCTCCCGCCTGTGCCGCCGGGCGCCAGGGCCCCGGCACCCTTGCTCTCCGCCCCTCGGCCCGGTGCCACGTGGGCCAGGTTACTGCAGCACAGGAGCGGCATGCATGCCCTTAATCACTCAGCGCCATCCCGTTGGCATTCTGGCGTACACGCTTGGTGTTGCCAAAAGCAACGGCGCCTTGCAAACCCGGCACCGGCCGCGCCAGAAGAGACAATGTGACTGAAAGTACCAACATCTTGCATTCTGCGTGTCAACAGTGGAACTTGCACCCTTGGGCACTCACCAAGAAGTAGTCCGGCGTGGAGCCACCGGGCCGGAAGGCAGTCTGTGGGGACAGGGCACCCACAGGGTACGACAGCACGTCAAGAAATCCGGTGGCGGGAAGGGGGGTGCCGGAGGCGGATGCACTTCTCACAAATACAAGTACACATACCATTACACATAGAATGACAAAGGGCACATGTGCGCAGAGTGCAACCAGTCCTAGCGTTCTCTAGGCCGCATCCCGCGCCCCTGTGTGCCCCCTCCCCCTGTGTGGCCCCTGCCCCTGTGCGCCCCGTGCCGCCGCGCACCTCGGGTTCCCCGCGGCGCGGCGCTGGCTCGAACTTTTGGAAGGTGCGCGACATGTCGTCCGACACCTCCATGATGGCGGCCATGTTGCCTGAGGGTGGGAGGGCCAGGAGGTTGGGCAGTGGAGGCGAGGCCACGCGGTCGAACGTGTAGCAGTGTCGTGGCGCGTAGTCAGGCAGCCTAGCCCCAGGGCCCGGACGGCCTCGCTGCTGTCGCTGCACCCACCGCATCTGTAGCAGTAGTTGGGCGCGCTGAAGATGGTGACCACGGACTGCTCGTGCGACCAGTTGTACCCCTCCATGACCAGCTGGTGCGCGCGGCTGATGAGGTCCAGGCCGTTGGCGTGGTTGAACGCCGCGCTGATGTCCTGCCCGAACGTGTAACCTGCGCCGCGGGGCGAGATGCCCCAGCCGCCGCGGTCGTCCGGGTCGGACCACAGCAGGTCGCACATGGGGCCCTCGTGGGGTACCTGGGGGGCGAGGGGCCATGCAGGCCGTGCGTGCGGGGAGGGGGCGGGAAGCTTTGCCGGTGGCAATGCTACGCTCACAAGGGGTGTTGGGATGCTCTTACTGACTCTTTCTACGTGCAAATGTTCTACAGAGCCCATGGCGCGCTTCGCTATCCAGCACTGCGGCCGTCCTGCCCTTTTAAGCTTCCTGCTCCCATGCCCCCGATCGGCCCCGAGGCATGGCATCTACTTAACTGCTGGCCCCATGCACACAAAATTGTCGCGCCTACACTAAATGCAATGACGGCACAACCCTCCCTTCCACTGGTAGGACTTCGCTGCAGCGCTCCCATCCAGCGGTAGCGCTCCTGTCCGCCCGCGGCCCCTTTCCCCTCTCCCCCTCTCCCCTGCCCACCTCCTGGATGCGGTCCAGCGCCCGGATGTGGTCCAGCGCTTCCAGGGTGGGGGACAGGCCCCCGTGCAGGCAGAAGATCTGGACGGAACGAGCAGGCGGGGTGCCGGTGGGCAAGGTGCAGGATGAGCCAGGAAAGGGGACAAGGCACACACGTGCATGAAGGTGGAGTGAGAGATTTGCAGGGGAGGAGCGTTACCCAGCCGTATCGAGGCGCTGCTTTCAGGAGGTGTCAACTTGCACCAGCCTTCCCTACCGCTGACAGCACCATGCAACAGCACCTCCGGGCACGCGCCCAGGGTGACAAGTGGCCCAGCTGGGCGTAGGCGTGCCATGACCGCGCTTGCTCTACACCCTCGTGCACGGGAACCCCTTCTGCCCCTTCTCCTCCTGTGCTGGCAGCTGCTGCTGGCCGTCCTTTCCGCCAGCACCCCAACCATGTGTCCGCAGTACCGCATTTCATACCACCGCACGCTCGCTGTACCCTGAAACGCCCAGCTACGTAAGCACCTTGCTTCCAGCCCTGCCTGATGTGCATCTCTACCCCATGTGTTCGTGGCCGTGCTGGCGTCTGCGCAAAATGTCGGGCCCCCGCCCAGCCCAGGGTCTTGTAATCAGCCCGTGCCTTACTTTGCCGCTTTGCAATTATCAACCCCGGCCCCTCCGCGCGTCCTCCCGGGCCCTCCCGGGCCTCCCCGCACCCCGCACGGCCCCGCCCGCCCTTGCCACATTTCGGCGACCTGTTGAGGCGTGTTGGGGCCCGGGGGAGCGGCCCCGGATCGGCTCCCACCGTGGGACCCGGCCTGGGGCCGCCTCTCCCCCAGCCCATGTGCAGCCCCGCCGCTTCCTATCCCACACCCAAACCCACCCTACTCCTGCATCCTCGCCGCGTGCGCCAGCCCCGCCCTTTCGTTCACCCAGCGCCGCGTCTCCCCACCTTGCTCTCCACCAGCCCCGTGAGCGGCAGGTAGTCGAACAGGTCCGTGAACGCCTTCCACACCTCCGCACTGCCGTACTTCCGCAAGCACTCGTCGTAGAAGCCATAGCTGCAGAAACAGATTCAGCAGGAGCAAGGACGCGCAGTGTCGCTGTACTGTTGAAGGTAAACCAACGACACACGTGTCGCAACCAGGATGCTCTTCACGGCCGTCAGATGCCTTCGCATTAGCAGAGCCAGTGCCCAGCACGCACTCGGACCCATCCGCACTCCATCACAAACCCTATGATCTTGCCACCCCCACACCAAGCCCTCCAGTCTCACAGCTCCTGCGACCTACACTTGCGTAATTTGCCGGCTCTCGTGGTTCCCTCTGAGGATTGTGATCCGGTCCCGGAAGCGCACTTTAAGCGCCACGAGCAGGGAGACCGTTTCCACGCTGTGGTACCCTGCAGCCACGTGTCACGCGTCAGGACAGTGATGGGTCTACGTCCTGCACACCGCTACATCGGACCAGCTGTTATGCAGGCTACGACGTGACACTACTGCCGAGCATGTGCCACCAATAAATGCGAACAGGCGCCGGCCTAGCAGGGACAGCCGGTGCAGGTGGGGTAGGTGGGGGCGTAGGGGTGGGGCTTCCTCACCCCTATCAACGTAGTCCCCCATGAAGAGGTAGTTCTGCACAGAATACGTGAAAATTACATGATTAGCCTGCTGATGCATGAGGGAAACGAGTACCAGTGCGAGCATGCTGCGTGACATGGGCGCGTTTCGCTAGGTGCGCACCGTGTTCGGGCTGTCTCCTCCGATCCGAAACAATTCCAAGAGATCATTAAACTGCCCATGAATGTCACCGCCTGCGAGCAGAGAGCCAGCCGGAAGACCCTGAGGTGTTTCACCGTCGCCGCTTTCAGTGCACCTTGAGCAAAAGATCATCGCACGAGCTCCATGCCATATCAATGGTATAGTGCAGGGCAGACCCCGAGCACGGTTGTCGGGGAAAGGGTTTTGGGGGAGGGCACAAGTCCCGCAGTGCCGAGCCCGCGCTTCCCACTCACATACAGTTACAGGACACCTAACAGGCTGCACGTTGGACTCCTCTGCCAGGATCTCCTTCGCTTTCTCGCACAGAGCTTTCACATCTGCCTCCGCTAGAGGCTCGCACTTCAGCAACTTTTGGATGTGCGCATCGAGGTCTGCGGTCTCCGCGCTGGGCGGCACAGTGGCCATGTCTATTACGCCGTTTGGGTCAAGCTATTTTACACTGGGCAGAACGGTCGCAGTGCAGCGAACGAGACGTGGGAAATATGCAGGAAACACCTGGTGGACTGGTGCAGGCCGTTTGGCTAACTTAACGAATAGAACATAGCAAGACGTATGAGCGAGTCCGCAATGCACGTCTGAAGGGCCTGCCCTCATGCCATGGGTTGATTGAAGGAGACTCCCAAGCCGAGGACGAGGGAGACTCCGCATGGACTTGGCACACAGGCGAAGCAACCGGGCCATTCCAGCAGACCGTATGAGTCATAGATACTACGGCATATCACGAGCACGCGTATGCAGCCTCGCTGCAACGAACGGGGCGGCGCAGGTTTATGCCCTTCTGGCGGTTCGCCGCTGCTAAAATTTCACGAGCAACGGGGCTGCATGGACATAGTATGGCGTCCGCGTCCATTGCCTCAACAGCCTAGGTAGCAATTCATTACGACCTGCAACATCTTAATCGCTTGCCACCGCGACAGGATGCAGGCCAGCGTCTTTGGAGAAGCTCTGCTGAATAGTCCCTCCCTGCGGCTTCCTGGCACGCGGACGGACGTCGGCCGACCGCAAACCTGCCCCGGCCTCTCGTCTGCGTGCCAGCGGCGCTCGGCGGTCGCGTCTGCACATGCAGCTGGGCGTTGCCGGCCAGGCGATGCATACATTACTTTGAAATTGCGAAACTCTGGAACGCACGCGCATCCAGTGCCTTTGCGGTCTTGCACCTGCCTCAGCGGGCGGTCAGGTGCAGCCTGCCCTGGACCCCAGGCGCAGCAGCCATGGCGGTACTGGGCCGAGCCAGCCCATGCGCTTGGAGCCCCGCACCACGGTCGCAGCCGCGCTTCAGTGACCACGCCTGCTGCAGCGTTAGATACTGCAGACACCAACTCGACGCTCGAGGATGACCTGCTCCTAGACGTGCTGTTGCCTGGGGAGAGCCAGAGGCGCTCGGCCCCCTCCCCTGCGGCCGCGCCCCCGGTTCTTTCCTCCAAACCCATGATGCCGCTGCCGCGTCCTACACGCGCTGCAGCCCGGCCCGTCGAGCCCACCGCCACCACCACCAATACCACCAGCACCAGCAGCGCAAACCCCTCGCAGCGCCAGCAGCAGCCCAGCCTGGCCCTGCCGCCCAGCCGCCCCACGTCCGTGCCCTTGCCGTCCCCAGACACCATCAGCCCCAAGCCCCAGCGGAAGGTGGCGAAGCCCGTCAATCCAGCCTCAAAGTTCCCCACCTTCTCCGACAGCGACGAGGTTATCAGCAGCGCCTACGACGGCCTGGCCGTCAGCGTAACAGGCCGCGACCCGCCCGCCCCCATGCTGTCGTACAACGAGCTGGCGCGCGAGCCGCGCCGCGTGTCTCCACTGCTGCTGCGCAACGCGGCGGCCGCCTTTCGCCTGCAGCGGCCCACGCCGGTGCAGCAGCACGTCATACCCGCCATCATGGACGGTGAGGGGCGGCGGAGGGTTGGGGCCAGGGGGCGGGGGACGGCGGTACGCGTAAGTCGCAAGAAACTGTGCTTGGGAGCACGGGCAGGTACCCCTTCCCGCGGACTGTGCACAGGGGGGCATGTAGGTGGACCCGGGTGCGCACGACGGAAGTGGTAGTTGGGTGCACTTCGCTTAGCGCATGCACCCTGATTGCTGCCCGCAGCAAGTGCCCTAATCACCTGTTCCTCGCCCCCTGCGGACCTTCGCCCTTCCCCCCTGCCTCCCAAGGTCGCGACGTGCTGGCTGTGTCGGTGGCGGGCAGCGGCAAGACGCTGTCCTATCTGCTGCCCGCACTGGCGTCGCTGAGCAATCGCAGCCGGGACGGCACCAAGAACAGCGCCTCCCCAGACGTGGTGGTGCTGGTGCCGACGCGGGAGCTGGCGGAGCAGGTGGAGTTGGGGGCGGGGTGGTCAACGGCGGATACAGGCGCAGCGGATGGACCAGGGGACGGGCCCTTGGGCAGGGCGTGTGCCTATTGCCTCGGCTGCCGTGGCACCGGCATGTAGCCGGCGAACTCAAGACCATGAAGAAATATGGCCACGACAAATTGATAAGCCCCTTTCGGTCTGCGCTCTCAGCCTGCCTGCCCCTCAGCCTGGCTAACATACAGACGCTCGCTCACTTCGCCAGGTGCTGGCCGACGCCCAGCTGCTGCTGCGCGGCTCACACCTCAAGGCGGTGGCGGTGCGCGGCGGCGTGTCGATAGCGGAGGAGATGATGGGCATGCGGGGCCGGTGAGTCCAGGGAATACCAGGTGGTCGGGGGGGGGGGGCCTGGGTCTGGGGTACGGAGGCTGCCGGGTGCTCGTGCAGTCACGAGCACCGGCTCTGGGCGCTCACGCGTTGGGCAGCGCCGTCCCTGCAGCATGCTGGGTCGCTCGATGAGTGTATTGTATTGATGCGCGACAATCAACACCCCTGCATCCTATCCGCCCCCCTGCAGGCACAAAGGCAAGGGCGGCGGCGCTGACGTGGTGATCGCCACCCCCGGCCGCCTGGTGCAGCTGGTGGAGGAGCGGCGCGTGCGGCTGGGCCGGCTGGGTCTGCTGGTGGTGGACGAGGCGGACAGGATGCTGGACCTGGGGCTGTGGCCGGACGTGCGGAGACTGGTGAGGCAGGGGCGGGGGCGAGGGCGTGGCCGGGGGCACGAACTGTGGGATAAGGCTGCACCCTAAGGCCTGAGCCTTGAAGATTGAGGCAGCATACGGATGCAGAACTGGTTACTTTAGGAGAAACGTTTGGGGGCTGAGGAAGTGGTGGGGGGTTGTTGAGGCGCACGGAAATCGGTACCATGCAGCTCGGGCTGGGGCGTTCCGGCGCTCAGCACTGGCACGTCCGCTTGCTGCTACGCCCTCGCCTTTAGCCCACCCACTGTGGCCCCGTCCCCCTCTCTCACGCCACGTTACGCTGCTGCCTGCGCCGTGCCGTGCCGGGCCGCCCCACGCCCCTGCCCCCCCCCCCCGCAGCTGTCCCGCCAAGAGGTGCCCACCGCGCGGCAGACGGTGCTGGTGTCCAGCGTGCTGCCGGGGGCGCTGGCGGCGCTGGCGGACGAGGCGCTGCTCAAGGACGCGCTGAGGGTGGTGGTGGGGGGCACCAGCGGCGTCAGCAGCGTGGTGCAGCAGGTGGGGGGAAGGGAAGGACACAGCGTGAAGTGGGTGGAGAGGGCAGAAGGGGCAGAGAAACGAGGGGGAAAGGATGCGGTGCTGGCTGGCAGTGTGTATTCACAGGGTTGCTGCAAGACACCTGCAGCCCGTCAGCGCACTGCATGGGTGCCGTATGTTGGTTGCTGGGTCGGCAGGGGGACAGCGGGTTGCGGTGAGGCGCACACCCACAGGGTCTTGCCTTGGGGGGTGGGGTGGGGATCTGCAGTGCTGAGATGATCCCCCTACCCACGGGACGCGTGAGTGCCGGCGTGGACCTGAGCACTGACTTGCTCCCCTGACCGCTGTGCCATGGGTCTGCGGCCTGCCCGCAGCACTTCGAGCTGGTGGCTCGGGAGGACAAGCTGCCGCGCCTAGCAGCGCTGCTCACAGGGCAGGAACCGGCAGCAGAGCCGGCAGTGGAGGCGGGTAGCAGCAGCAGCAGCAGTGGGAGGGGCACGGCGGCTGCGGCGGTGTCTTCCGCGCCGCTGTCCTCCGTGGTGCCCAGCGTGGTGTTTGCGCACACGCTTGAGCGCGCGGAGGAGGCTGCGCGCTACCTGGCGGGGCGGGGCATCAGCGTGGCGGTGCTGCACAGGGACCTCACGCAGGTGGGTGGCCACACAAGGGGGGAGGGCAGGGTGCAGGAATTCACATTGTTGCGTACGGATGTAAGTCGTACCGTCGTGCAGATTCTGGGTAGTCTGCCGTGCGGTACCTCGGGCAGCCGCTTCGTGTATCCTTATCCTATTACCATAAGGTGCTTCAACACCTTCGCACGGCCCCGCCTGCTCCCATGACCACCACCGCAGGCCCAGCGCGACGAGGCCATGCAGTGCTTCCGCTTCGGCGTGACGTCCTGCCTGGTGACCACCGCCATCGGGGCGCGGGGACTCAACTTCCCCGACGTGCAGCACGTGGTCAACTACGACGTGCCAGCGTCGGTGAGGGCCCGCGTGGTGGCAGCAGTCCAGGGAGTGGGCCGGGGGCCTTGGCTGGGTGTTGTCTATAGCTGACCCCTGCTGATCGCCCGGCAACAAGGAGTAGGCTGAGATGCGGCGTTGTGTAGTGTCCTGTAGCAGCTGGCCTCCGCCCGAACATCGTCTGCCGCCGCTGTGACACCGCCCCCAGTGCCCGCCCATCATGCATCTAGTGTGAGCTTGTAGCCCAGCTGTGCCCCGTGTGCTTGTGTGCCTGCCACTCACTGTTCCTGTGCGGCTGCAGGCCAACGCCTACGCGCACCAGGTGGGGCGCACGGGGCGCGGCGGGCGGCCGGGGCGCGCCACCACCTTCGTGGCGCCGCAGGACGGCCGCGCGGCGGTGTGGCTGCGGGAGCTGCTGCAGGGGGGTGTGAAGGAGGCGGGGAAGGCGGCGGCCGTGCCGTCCTGGATGGAGCGCCTGGCGCAGCGGCACCTGCAGCAGCAGCAGCAGCAGCAGGGGGCGGGGCAGGGCCACTGGGAGAGTCGAGGCCAGGTAAGGGAGGGCCGGAAAGGCAGGACGATGCATAAAGCTCGTGTTGGCGAGTTGTAGGTGCTGGGTGTTGGACCTGCACAAACGTGCAGCACCATGGAGAGCATCCAACACGAGACTGACTGACAACGCTTCTTTCCTCCATTGTACCGCGGCCGGGCGCATCCCATAGGCTGGCGGCAGGCGACGGCGCCCTGGAAACGCTGGCAGGGGCGGGGGTAGGGGCAGGGGGCAGCCACGGGGCGTGCGCGAGCTGCCCGACCATGACGATGAGGGTGCTGCGGCCGCCGCTGCACCCTCGGAGTCGCCCGCCTTCGGCACCTTCCTCAAGCCGCCCCCACCCCGCGGGGCCGCCGGGCTGGGCAGCCCCCTGAGCAACTCGCTGGGAAGCATGGCCAGCATTGGCAGCATGGCCAGCTTGGGTAGCGTGAGCAGCATTGGCAGCATGGACGCGGGTGACTGGGCAATGGGTGCCGCCGCCGGCGCCACGGCCCGCAGGACCAGCTTGGTGGGTCCGGAGGAGCCGCTGTCTCTGGCGGCAGGGGTGAGACCGCGGGGCCGAGCGGGGCAAGCGGGGCGGGGGGCCGCTGAGCGGAGTGCTGTGGCGGACCCGGGGCACGACGCCGCGGAGTGGCAGGCGCGGTTCGAGGCGGCGCTGCGGGAGGGCTACCGGCAGGGCCAGGAGCAGGTGCAACAGCAGCTGGGGCAGCTGGGGCAGGAGCAGGGGCGGGAGCCGGAGCAGGCGGCGCTGCTTGGGGCAGATAGGCCCCCCCGGCGCAAGGCTGGCCGGGGGCCCCGCAGAGCCGCTGGCGCCTCGTTGCCCGTGGTGCTGGAGGCGGGAGACGTGGTGCTGGAGGCGGCCGGGCAGGGGGCCTTGTCGGCGGGTTTTGCCAGGTCGGGATGAGTGTGGTGGCTGCGGGGCCTCGCGCACTGTGCACGGGCAACCCGCAACCCCTGCGATGGTGCGCTGGCCAGGACGTCTTAGAGGTTCCATGAACACCGGCGTTTGGCGCAAGGAGTGTTACTCACGGCGTTTTGGTGGTTTGCTGTGGTTGACGTGGAAATTGCAGGCCGGTAGCACGTTTGCAGGTTAGCTCGCCACTGCCGGCGAGTGCGACAAGTGCTGTTGTTTGGTTGGTTGAGAACGACATGTCCGGTCGCCAAGGCCGGTTTATAGGATTTTTTGGCGCCAAACTGTAAGCGGACTTGAGATTCCTGTGCAATTTGTCTCTGAATTGTAAGCAGTACTCAGACAATTCCTCCGAGGCAGCCGTGGAATTTGTAAGTAGGTCCAGGGCGCCGCAGCCCAAAGACCGGAGCTCCCCTGCTGGATGTACAGGCACACTATGGATGCGCGTGCATGCACGTGCATACATGCTTGCAGTGTCCAGACCCCCATGTACGCCGCGTACACACAAAAACGAACCGACCCCCATGTCAACGATGAACGGAATACGTATTGACGGTACCCGTGTACCTGCTGCTCGGTGAGCGCCACACGACCCTGCTGGCACCCACGTGCTACGTGTTGTACCTGGGCCGGCGTGCAGGACCAGGCGGGCATGCGTGGGGCAAGCCGCACTTCTTACCGTTACAGGCCTGCCCTAGACACACCCACAGAACGCAGAAGGCGCCTGCCGTGGCGCCCACCCTCCTTGAGGGGCCGGATACGAGGTAGCTGTACGGGGGCATTTGCCAGGAGCGGCCCCGCAGACGCTGACTTCATCCTTTGCCATCGAAACCGCAGACGCCGACTCAGCTGTGCCACCCTTTCACGTCAGCCTGGAGGGCTGCATCTGGAGTTACATGTTTACTCAGGCCCAGCTCATCAACGTGACCTCAACATGTAGAACTGTGATGCAAGCATGATGCAGGAGTGAAGTACCGGTACAGCTGCAGCTGGGCGGGTGGCGCACTGCCACACTCATCCATCTGGCACTCATGTTTTGGGGCCTTATGTGGGCAGCGGCGGCCGTCGCGTGTCGAGGGCTCAGGGCACTGGGTCGGGACAGGTCGGCCAGGGTAGCACATGACATGCTCCCCTCAGCTCCCCCCGCGGGCCACGTGCTCCACCAGCGGCACCAGGGCGGCACCAGGTGATGGATGTTGCCCGCTACAACCTGTTGAAAGTAGGTGGCCCCAGCTGTAACATGACGCTCCGGAGCCACGAAGGTGAGGGGTGGAGTTGGGGGACATGGGATGCCCCATGAAGATGGGGAGGATGCGTCTTCCCTTGGTGGCCTGCAGTGGGCCCTTGCGTCACTCGTGGCTAACTTGACTCCGTCCCATAACCGGTGATAGAGCTAGGGCCTGAACCTACCTGGCGATGCGCTGCGTAGGCCCAATGGCCCGTGCAAGCCCTGTGGCAAGCCCTCCCATGCCCCTGAACCCCTTGATGGGCCACTGGCCTTAACGCGTACTGGCTGGAATTGCGGCAGCCAAACGGCCGCGCAATCATCAGTATGATCGCATACTGCATAGCAAACTGGACGCACTTCCCGCGGACGTTTCTCTGCTGAGCTCTGCTTCATTCACTCTGGCGCTCGACACCTTGTTCCTCTAAATAACACTTTCTTATGCCACGTTTCTCCTGCGTACTTGCATGATTCAATAGTAAGGCAGCGCTCTGTGCACAACAAACAGTCACAGCACCCGGAACGATACCGCTAGCGCGGTCGGATACCGCGAGCGCCGAGCGACCACAGTGCTTTAGCCAAGGGCTGCTGGCCTCTACAACGTGGCGATGCAGCATAGGGCCCAATACAGCTGCGAGAGTCGGGGCTCGCGGAGAACTGCTGCGCAGGCGCTGTGGCGGTGCGGCGCCTGCCGCGCCCCTGTGAGCACACACACCGCCACTCTGCCACGGCGGCAGCTGCCCCCCGGACGCCTGCCTGCAGCCCGCGGCCTTTCATGGGGGCAACATCCCGCGCATGGCCGTGATGAGGGAAGCGCTAGCGAACCTGACAGGTGTGTAGGCAGCGTACTGCCCAGTTGTGGGTGGGCCCGTACCAGTAGGCCTTGAGTGGAGACTGGCAATGCGGCGGCTAAGCGCTTGGCCTCAGCAGACTTGCATCCTGCCAAGTCAAGCCATGTCAACATCTTATCTCTTGTCCTCTTTCCTCCTGTACGACGATGCAGAAGCAGTGAGCTGAGCAGCCGGGTCTACCTGCACACCTCCCACGACTCCCTGCCGCTCAACGACGCCTACCGGGGCAGCCGCAGGGGCCCCGGGGCACAGCTGGCGGGGGGCGCAGACCAGGGGCACAGTGGGGATGCGGACTGGGCGGAGGGTGAGGGTGGCGAGGATGGTGGTGGCAGCGGCGGCGCGGAGCGGGACGTGGCGGGGCCCCGGCAGAGGCTGGGCGGGGCGGGGCGGAGGCGGGCCTCTAGCGGCAGCGGCGGCGGCAGGGGTGGGCAGCGGCGGGAGTTGTCGGGGCCTGGTGTGCCGCTGCCGCCAGACCATGCCGTGTCCCGGGCGCAGCGGATGGCCAGCCTGTCTTCGTCCCTGGTGCAGGTGGGGTGGGGACGTGGGGGCGGAGGTGCGGGGTGCAGTGACCGGCGGGGTGGGTGACGCCCTGCGCGCCAACCATGGGGTGGGCCAAAGGGAACCATGGATTAATTGCAGCACGGGGCCTAATTGCGCGGGGACCGGTCTGGGGCTCTTCAGTTGCATGGTACTGACGCTGCCAAACGGTGCTGTTGCACTGATAGCTGATGGGCACGACTGCTGCGCCACGTCCATGGCATTGCCCATGAAGCAGAGCCCGCGACCCTGCCCCCCAGTTTGTGGCCAAGCTGCCGCCCTCCTCCCCCGGCTCCCCGGCGGCGGCGCTGCGCAGCGTGCTGGGGGCGCGGCTGGGGGCGGGGCCGCTGGGCATGTGGGTGGCGGACGTGGCGGCTGCACTGGAGCAGGCGGCACAGACCCAGGCCGATGACGCGAACGGAAGCAGCAGAGAAAGTGGAAGCATGAGCAGCAGTAACAGCAGCAGTAATGGAATGGGGCACGGTCGTGGCCATGCGGCAGAGGAGGAGGCTGGGAGTGCCGCAAAGGGTGCCGCAGGGGCCGGGGGGCCCACGGAGGCGGGAGCGGGTGTGGGTGTGTCGGTCGGCGAGGCGCTGGTGGAGCGCATGGTGGCGACACAGCCCCAACTACTGGCGCACGACTCACAGGTGGGGGCGGGGGCAGGTCGGGGACACAGTGGAACGGGGAAGGGCAAGGGGGCGAGAAAGCGGGCGGAACTGGGACGGGATCGTTGGCGGCAGTATTGCTGGGCAACATCACGTGCTTAGCACTAAGAGCACGGCACGATTGCAAAGCTGCTGTGAATGGGCTGCGTGCTCACCGCTCAACCAGTGGTTTTGTGGCATGTGCGGCTGCAATCAAACCTTCCTTGTGAACTGCTTCCCTCCCCCACCTCCCCGGCTGCACGCCGCAGGTGCTGGCGTCGCGGCTGCGGTGTCTGGCGGCAGTGCTGGGAGCCCCCACCTCGGAGGCGCTGGCGCTGGCCGCCTCCCGGCCGGGGCTGCTGCTGCTGGACGGCCCCACCCTGGAGCGCCGCCTAGACGCAGTGGCGGCGGCGCTGCGGCTGGCTGGCGGGCGTCAGGAGGCGGCGCGCGTGGCACGTGGGAACCCCGTGTGGCTGTACGCCGAGCTGCCGCCGCCGCTGCCGTGAGCAATGTTGATGGCAAGATGCTTGCGTGGAAGCATTGTTACAGCGTTGTTGAGCGTGACAGGCAAAGGCAGTTGCCAGGAAACGTGGCGGGGCTTCGGCTTTGCTGTGGTCTTGGTTTGGCAAGTGGAGAGGAAAGAGTATCTACGCCATGCGCGTGCACTCGACACTAGCAGCATGGAGCGGGTGCGCACGCGAACAGCATTTGGACGACACGCACTGCGGATTGGTGCATGTGCACATGTGCCTGGGCCACTGCGTATTAGCCTTATGGAGTCATGTAGCGCTGGCAGCACAACAGCAGCCGCGCATTGGATCGCCAAAAGTAAATGGGCCGTACACAATACGATGGAATAATGCTAGGTTCCGGAATCACGTCCACTGGGAGATACAAGGAGGCAATGTACTGAAGAGCGTACGGCCAAAAGCAAGGGGGCGTGGCTGCCGCACTAACACAAGGCTCCCATGGTGTCATGGATCGCCTAACAGTACAAGCTAGAATGCCAGGGAGGATCGCAATGTGCAACAAAGCAGCGTCAGCATACGGCGCCAAGCTAGCAAGAACATCAATAGATAGGCTATACACCAGGTTTGTGCTATGGTTAGATGAAATCAATACCGCACGGCCAGGGGGTATCCCCTGCGGCCCCGACCTTAAGATGAACAAGAACCGTTGCAGCTTACGGTATACTGGCTAGTATTACGATGCACCCAGAAGAGGGATGCACTGCTATTGTCCTCGTATGGCATTTGGCGTGCCCAGGTGTACCCCGACACCAATGCGCTAATGTGCCATATGCCGACATGCGGAAGGCATGGCAGCAACGTACCCCTGCTGCATATCGCCGTGGCCACCCTAGTGGCTAGCTGGTCGGGCTGCCGACACCAAAATGCCGTCCCCAGTGCTAACGAGCCGCGGTGCACCGATCAGCCGCAAGTGCAGGGTCTTCACGCCGTGCTCAATGCTTGCGCCTGCCGCACTGTCACCGGTCCCTCCGTACGCCGCCGTTGCAGCTGGTGGCGGCGGCGCCTTGGCGGCGGCTGGCGGGCCGCGGGGCCCCGCCGCCGGCACTGGCCTGGGACCTCCTCCGAGCCGCGTCCTGCATGCAGGCAAGGTAACAGGCAGTCAACAACTCTGATGCGCCGCACAGACTTTCTTGGCTCGCGTTAAGGCACAGTGCAACATGGGCATTCCGGCGCAAAAGGGCACCCCTGAGGCATGACCAGGGCATGCCATACGAAGCTGGGCGCGTGTGCCCGGCGGTGGGAAGTGCGTGGGGACCCTGTCAGCATACCATATTGTGTACATGTGACACAGTGCGGGCTAGCGGTGCGTAACAGAGGTGGATGCGGCAGGCTGAACACAGAGCCGCAGCTCCGCCGTGCCCCACCTGGGTGACCAGCGCCACCAGGCCGCCCAGCGCCGCCCCCGTGGCCCGCAGCGCCGCGCCCGCCGCCGCCAGCTCCGCCGCCTCCGCCGTGGCCACCCAGCCACAGGCCGCCAGCAGCTCCACCTGCCGCGGCAGCAGGCGCCGCCGCCACCACGCCTCGGAGCGGACCACGACCGGCCGCACCTCGTCTGGGGGAGGAAGGAGGGCGGGGGGGGCAGGGGGCCGACCAGGCACGTGAGGCAGGCTGCTCACCAGCCACACATTGGAAATCTGTAGTGGCCTCCCTGCAACCAGCACAGCCACCCACCCGTGTAGTCCAGGTAGTCCGCCAGCACGTCCCCCAGCGCGCAGCGGTACTGGCTGCTCACCGCCTCCACCACCCACAGCTGTGGAGAATGCGACAATGTGAGACGGGGGCGGACATGAAGGGGGTCAGACTAAGCTCGAGCGGGCCTCGTGTACACAAAACATACGCGCTTCAAAATCGCCTCCCGTACTTGTGGAACAGCTGAGAACGGAGGCACTCGCGCATCATTTGGTTGCTAACATGTGAACGATGCACTGCTTCATAGGCTGTGATTGCCTCCCGTCTCCCCTCACAAGACCCACCGCCGTGAGCAGCCAGTCGGGCTGCAGTTCCAGGCCACCACCAGCGCCACAACCCACGGAGGAGGACGAGGAGCGGCCCGCGCTCGCCGGCAGGGCGCAGCAGGCGCCGCCGCCGCCGCCACCGCTCGATGCGAAGTGCGGGCGGTCGTCCGTCTTCTTGCCATCTGCCGCCCGGCTGCACAGCAACAGCACGTAGGACAGCGTGGCCACCAGGTCGCCTGCGGGCAGCAGCAACCGAGTTGAACCGGATCGTCAGTGCTGCAAATGTCAAGTGGGTGCTAGGTGGAGGTTAGCGATGAGGTGCAGGGTCTATGCTAAATGCAAGCACGGAATCAATGCCCCGAGTAGAAAATGATGCATGCCTGTGTTTGGCATGCATGTAAAAACGGTAACATCGTGACCCACGTGGGCATGCACAGAAGCGGTCACTGTGTTACAAACCAGGCCAATAAGTATGCCCGGGCACGTCCGCAACTCACCCTTCATGGGCAGCACGTTGAAGTGCATGAGTGACGACAGGGCACCCACCACCTCGTGGCAGCAGCACGCGCGCACAAACACAGCCGCCATGGCCGGCGAGGGGCTGCCCCGGGCCCCGAGCCCCCAGGGGCCGCACGGCGTGGTGTCGTACATGCCGCGGCAGGACAACTGGCCCCCACCGCTGCCGGCCGCCGCTGCCGGGGTGGGCACCGGGCTGCAGTGGGTCCCGGCAGCCGCCGTGGCGTTGTTGGCGCGATGGGGCAAGCCGGTGGTGATGACTGGCAGCAGGCCGGGCGTGGACAGGGGGCGCAGCAGGTGGATGAGGACAGGGGTGGGCACATCGGAGGACGCGCCGCTGGCGCTGCTGCTGCGGCGCCGTCGGAGGCCCGTGGCGTGGCCAGGCAACGGCTGGCGCTGCTGGGGCCCGTGAAGCTGAAGCGGCCGGCTGCCTAGCCAACGGCCCTGGGTGCATGCCAGCGGTGCTGCAGCGCCGTGGGGCGACGGCTGGGGGGCGGTGCTGAGCGGTGCGCCTTGCAGGCTGCTGCACGAGAAGGGGAAGGAGGCCTCGTGGGCGCTGCGGCGCACAGTGGGCAACAGCACGTGCCCGTGGGCCTGCCCCTGCCGGGAGGAGGCCAGGGAGGAGGGCACTGTCCGCGGATGCTTCGGCGGCGCACGGTGGGGGGCGCGGTGCGCATAGTACAGCCAGTCGCCCTCAACCTGCATCTCAACCTGCATCGCCGCCTGCGCTGCTGCGGCCCCAACCTGCGTGGCCGGTCCTGCGCTGCTCTCGCTTCCGCCGGCCTTGCGAGACACATCCTCCACGGCCGCTTGCTGCCAGCCCCAGCCCCAGCCGCCCCAGGCCCACACCCACGCCGTCGGCTGCTGCCTCATGCCAGGCGGCGGCTGCACCTGCTCGCCGTCCACCGCCATGGGGTCGCCGCACGTGTCACGCCCCGGCTGCGTGTCCCTAACCTGCAGCGACACTTGGGGACCGGCCGTGGCCGGGCGGTCCCTGTGCAGGGGCCTGCTGGGCGGCCGGGGGCACGTGGGCATGCCGTCCGCCGTGCCGGGCGGCTGCAGCTGCGCGCGTGCGCTGGCCAGCTTGTCCGCGGTGTGGCCCCGGCTGTGGCCGTCCGGGTACTGGTCCTGGGGCTGCTGCTGGTCCGTGAAGCCCTGCTGTTGCTGCTGCTGCTGCGGCCCTGGCCCCGGCTGCTGCGCCGCTGCGTCGAAGCGGTCCAGGATGCTGCGGCAGGCCCTGCTGGCGGCGCGGGGCGGCTCGCCGGGGGCTGACGAGGCGTAGGCGGCGACGCGCGCCTGCAGTGGCTTGGCGGGGGCGGACGGCATGCGCCCGCTGTCTGCCCTCGCATCGTACACAGCAATTGCTGTAGCTAGAACCGGGACTTCTGCCGAAATGGGTTGGTAGTGTGTGGGCTGCGGTTTACTTGCGCTGCTGTGGCTGGCACACGTGGTGGCGGCCGGGTCGTCCAGAAGGGGGAAGGGCAGCTCGGACGATCTCCTGTGACGGCACGTGTGCAAGGCCAAAGTGTCGCAAGAACAGTACGGGTTGAAGTTTGAGGTTGCTGTAATTCCTTCTGTAACATTAGGGCGGATGTAAGACAACTAGGCAAGTTGTGAAGAGGCATGTTCGCACATCCATCAGGGACACTCCCCGGTATGCAGACTCAGGAGCACGTGTCAAGCGGTACACAGCAGTGCACAGAATACACATCGCCCACCTGCCACGCTTAAGGCCTGCACCACGCTTGTGCTGCCCCTTAGCCGCCTGCTGCTGCTGTTGCTGCCCAGGACCCAGGCTCGGCATCAGACTGCTGAACAACCCGCTACCGGTGGCCGACCCACTTCCGTTCGGGGAAGTGCTCGTTGGTGCCCCCATGGACAGCGGCTCTTCGCTATCCGAAGACGATGAACCACGACAAGATATCAAAAAGCTAAGACCGAAGGGCATGGGCTCTCTGGGGATAGGTTCCGCCTGCTGCTGCTGCGGCTGCAACTGCTTGTACTGCTGCCGCTCTTGGTGCTGTCGCTGCGGTTGGCTGAGCCCTGGTGGCGATGTACCTGGTGGACAACGGCGTTCGAGGCCTTGTTGCGCAGGGGGTTGAAGCCCTGCGGAGTGCACAAGGCGGCCCGCGTTTGCTACGATGCGAACTGGGTCGGCATGGGCGATAGCTTCCGCACTTCAACGCGACGGCCCATCTATGCAAGATAAAACAATAAAATCAGTGTAAATCTATGCTCAATAAAAGGATGTTCGTGGTGCCACGGACGTCTTGGCATACGAGGCGGGGGAGACATTTGGCTCGAGGCAGTGCGAGGGGTGTTGCAGCCTAGCTTTGGCTCTGCCTCACAGCCCTTCAGTATGACACCGTAATATGGTATGCAACTATTGGCATTCGCGACTCACCGGGGCTGTCGTGAGCGAGTTCTTCGGCTTTCCGTTTGTGTTTCAGCGCCAAGGTGTCGTTGCGTGTGATGCTGAAGCCAGAGCATATTTGCTGAAGGGCATATGACAGGGTCTTCATGGTGTCCCTGGTGCCAGTTGCTAGCAGCACGGCGCTTGTAGCGCCCCAGCTACAGGACGGGACGCCAAGTGCCAAGCGCAAGCGGGCGAAGACGAATCATCCGGGACAGTTACATCAAGACAGCTAGAGTAAGGACAAAAGTACTAAGAAATCAAGTATACTGTTCTCTGTTTGCACGACTGAACGGTGACGTATGCGGGGACTCTCCCTTGCATTCTGCTGCATTGGGCTGTTGGCTTACTCAACCTGAGCTCCTTTCATCACGGCCACGCGAGCATGACATAAAATATACAGACGGACAATATCAAATTTTCGAGGCAAACCTACGTTTCCCTCGGCAATTGTGCTCATTGCGTTGAAGAAACCGCTGTCGGCACAGCCAGTCGAAATTCCTCAGTCAAGCTGTTGACGCCACAATGCAAGGCTTGCACTCATTTGGGTTGTTAGGGTCGCTGGGAAGTGGCCGCCAGCCTCTGTTTGTGGCCCCGACAAGGCAACAGGTGTGCATGCCTGCGTTGGCCATTGCCCGTCTCGATCATAATTTTATGAACTCCATTATAGTTCCGTCCAGGTGGCAGGTCAACTGAGTCCACCAGCCATGGTCCATGTGCAGGCGCGTTGCAGCACAGTATGCATGGGTCGGAACGACGGCGCCTCGGGAGGGAAAAAGCGCAGAAACAACAATAGGCGCTCCAGGCCACAGGGCGGTGATTTTGCGCCGGACGTGGACGCAGGCCTGTGGTACGACGGTGATTTGAGCGCAGCACCAGCCCCCAGCGGCAGTGGCAACGGAGGGGCCCAGGGCTCATGGGACAGGGCAGGCGTGTCCCAGGGTCACCAACGCAGCGAGGTTGCGGCGGGGGGCCGCAGGCGCAGCCGCAGGCGCGACGACGATGACGAAGACGAGCGGGGCTGGTGGGAGCGGCCGGAGCAGGGCTCGCTGCAGGCAAGCGCCCGCAGCACTTCGCACCGAAAGAAGTAGTTGCGGCACGTAGCAGCCTCTGTCTTTGCAACATGTTGATCTCGCGCCTATCCCAGGAGCCATTGAGGTCGGGCTTGGGGTTTCTCTGCATTCCCGCGCCGTGGCCCTGCAGGCGTTCGCTGCTCCCAGCCTGGAGCCATGGCAGGAGGAGCGGTTGCAGCAGGCGTACGCTGCAGGGAGGCGCAAGGCGCAGGTACGCCAGGGAGGGGGCTCGGCTTGAGCGTTGGATCTCCGGGCTACGGACTCGCGTAATAACGGAAACCATGTGCTTTGGGGGCCACGTTCTGTCCATACGCTGCCGTGCGAAGGGCGGAAAGTCACAGTACTGCTGCTGAAAGGGTTTCCTTGACGCCCCCTCCTCAAACTACGCCCTGCACCTGTGCACGTTGCCCCACAGGTCCAGGAGCTGGCCCGTGAGCTGGACGTGGACCGCTCCGTGGTGCTGGGCTGGTTCAAGGAGTTCGCGCTGCGGCCGCAGGAGTGAGCCGGGGGCCGCGGCTGGGGGTTCGGGCCTGGCGCACAGGCCACAGCAGCTGCGGTGCCTGGGTGTGGGGACACGGTCATGGGCTGTGCGTGTGAGTGTGCCAGACAAGCGGCGCTTGCACTGATGTTCCCGTGTCGGCTGCTGGCTGGCCGCAGGGAGCGTGACGCCATCCTGGCAGCCAGGCGGGCGGAGGCGCGGCGAAGCGCCCCCAAGAGGCAGCAGCAGCAGGAGGCGGCGCCGGCTGCTGTTCTGCCGCAGGATCAACCGCGTGCGGGCGCAGGGAAGCAGGCGGAGGCCAACGCCAACACGGGCTTCATACCCTTTTACGGTAAGCCGGCGGGGCAGGACGTGGTCTGCCTGCCTGCTCACCTCGATGTGCTTATCCGAGGATGCAGTTCAGGCGCTCTTGGCCATGCGTTCCTATACTTCCTGCGTCCACCCTCCGACCCGCGGTGCCGCTGGCTTGGCTCCGCAGTGCGCAAGCAGATGGGCGGCGACAAGGCCCCCGGGGGCAAGCGGCTGAGCGGGGAGGTGGTGCGCACGCTGGAGTCCATCTACGACCGCACGCCCTTCCCCAGCGCCGACATGCTGCGGTGAGGGGGCAGGGGGAGGCGAGGGCGTGGTAGGAGACGGCGTAACTGTACTAAGCCGTGAACAACAAATGGAACGCGTTTGCTGGTTCAGGATTGGGGGGGGCGGGGATGGGCGTAGTTGAAATGATGCAGCCTCTCATGCCGCCTGCACCACGTCCTTCCTGCCAGCCATGGCTGCCCCTACCTACGTGTCCTCGTGCTGCTGCTGCTGTTGATGTCTTCGCGTAGCGGGCTGTACGAGCTGCACCGGCTGCCCCGCGACGTGGCCAAGGAGTGGTTTGCGGCGCGGCGGGCGGCGGACGGCATCTCCAGCTCCACGCAGAAGCGCACGGGGCGGGCCAGCCTGCGCGAGAAGGACAGAGACATCGAGGTGGGGCCGGGTGGGCCGCCGCGAGCAAGGCGCACGGCGG
The DNA here is from genome assembly GCA_004335795.1 of Chlamydomonas sp. 3222. NCBI lineage: Eukaryota > Viridiplantae > Chlorophyta > Chlorophyceae > Chlamydomonadales > Chlamydomonadaceae > Chlamydomonas > Chlamydomonas sp. 3222. The sequence continues at coordinate 21,857 of QAXN01000712.1, forward strand.
CGTGCCGTCAGCAAGTTGCTGATGAGGGTGACGGATGCAGTAGGCTGTGGGTGTTAGCAGCCCTGTAACCGCATGTGCTTTAGCAATGGTGCTGTACTTGTGTGCGCACGATCCAGCGCTGAGGGGTCCCACGGCTGTCCTGCGCGTGCAGGGCGCCTTCGCTGGACCCGAGGACGACCAGGGGCCGGGCGGCGGCGGCGGCGGCGTGAGCCTCCTCTCGCAGCTGGGCCCTGGCGCCGGCGGCAAGGCGGACACGCAGCAGCCCGCGGAGCCGGCGGAGCCAACGGTGAGGGCGCGCCTGCCGTCGTGCGGGGAGGCGGCACAGGCTTTGGGCACGGGAGCCATGAAATGCATTTACATGCAGAGCGCAGCAGCGATGGGGATGCAGAGGGGGCGTGCATGTTGGGGATACGTGCATCCATGGGGGTGGGTGCTCATGTGTGGCTCGCCCCGGATGCCGTGCGTGTCCGCCAGGTTGTGTCGCTGAGCCGGCGGGAGATGGCGGCGCTGCGCTCCTCGCTGCCCAGCCCCACCAAGCACAAGGGGCGGCAGATGGCGGAGAAGATGGGCATCAAGACAGGTGAGGACCTTGGACGCTTCGCAGACAAAGACGCCAACATGCGCCGTTCGTGCGTGCGCTGGCGCTTGCTGAGCTGGCGCTGTACCGCGTGAACCTGGACCATCCCTCGCTTCTCCGCCTGCAGGCCCCGACAGCAGCGTCACGCAGATCGGCAACCTGGAGTTCCGCACAGAGGAGCAGGCGGGGCCTAGTACGCGGGAACGGCTGCGGGCGTCGTGGCGCTACCGGGCTGCGGGCGGGCAGCGGCTGCGGCTGCGGGGTGCTGCGGGGCGGCCAGGTGGCTCGGAGTCGGGTGGCGGCGCAGCGGAGTGACCGGGCACGGCGGCACCTATATCCGTCTTGTCTTGGATGCATGTGCACATGTTTGTGCGCGCTTGAGACATTCCGCCGGAGGTTCTGCTGCAAGCTGCCGGGCGCTGCTCCGCCGCGTGCCATGCAGGCACCGCTGCAAGGGGCCGGAGCATGGCGCGTGTGTAAGCTCTATGGAAAAGCCTTCGTTCGGTCCAGACGTCTGCACTTGCCCGGTGACTTCCCGTAAAAATGACGTGGCCATGTGCATGGTTAAGTTTAGAGGTGCTGCTTGCACACAGTTCAACCGTAGTGGTATGCAGCGCCTTTTGGGACGCACGAAGCAATGACACACACTTACGACGCATGCTAGCCAGCCGTGACATAGCTCAAAGACGTGAAGGAACTGAGGCTGACCTGGGCTGCATGCTGGCCATTCAACATCCCTGGACCGCCCCGTGCGTATCGGTCGCACTACGAAAGCACGTACCGGTAGCCATGATTCAGGGCCGCCCTCTGAGCTGTGGTGCCTGCTTGTGCCACCGAGTGCTCGGCTGCTCGCTACCTCACTTGCTTGAGGTACGTACAGGTACGTACACTGTGCCACATCAGAAGGCCTTCTGTGCCACATTGTGCACCAAAGTACATGGGTGTGCATTGTAGCGTACGGTACCGAACGCGGGCCGACTGCACCTTCGTGAAAATGTACCCACCATCGTTAAAATGTACGTCAAGCTGTCGACCTTCGTCAAGAAAAGCCTCTTGCCACGCGTTGACCTACTACCGATCTACAGACGTCCATGTATCAGCATACAGGCCATTCGGCACTACGATACTGGCATCTTACGGACATGGCAAACTCGTCCTCTTGCACTGCCTTAGTGGCACGTTGACAGCAGGGGTTGACAGTTCGACCAGCGTTATAGAGTGCATGCGTTGATCATGCACTGCGACCATTCATGTGCAAAAAGCCGAACTCCACCTTGTGCACGTGCAGCTTGGGCGCTGAAGGGTCCCGCGCTGTCACACTGGCAACTCACGTGCGGAATCTGCAGGCAGCTGCACACACTGCCGTGCTCAGATGCTGGGTGGCGCGACAGTGCCCCACATGAATGCCCGGCTACGAGGTGCAGGCCAATGCGCCTGGCGTTCTGCAGCTGAATGCCACACGTGACCTACCGGTACATGGACTTCTTCTCCTACTACCACGAGCATAGGACAGTTATGAAGGGACCGTCCTTGACACCCCAGCTACGCTTCTTCCGGACGCACGACCCACCCACTTTGCCCACCAACAGCATCCTCGGGGTCAGCTTTGCCATTTCCGCAGACGCAGTACCTCCAGCCAGTGTGTAGTATATACATTGCTGGTCAAACAGCAAACAACACATCAACAAAACCAATGCAAGGCATGAGGGTACACGGCACGAGCGCGTGCGCAACATTAGCGTAAGGTAACGCAGCTGGCGTTGCGGTGGACACGTGCCCACGTCACCCGCCGGCCGCCTTTGGGCCCCCCGCGCCTTGCTGCTGCTGGGACTGCGGCTGCTGCCTTGCCCTGCCCTCCTCGCCCGTGACCAGCAGCAGCCAGGCCAGCACGGCGTCGTAGGCGGCGAAGGTGATGGCGGCGGACGGAGCAGCCTGCGTCAGGGGTTGGGCGGTAGCTCAGCCAGCGCCGCACCAGAACCACCAGGTGTGTCCGACAGTATTATGCCTGGCTTAATACGCGTACGTTCCAGCACGCGTGTCTTACAGTGCGGCGGTGGGCATGAAGGGGGAAGGGTACCTTGCCAGGGCATATGCGTTGCGCAGCAGCACAGGCGGAGGCCCTCACTAGGTGGCTACATCTCCGCCCCGCCCCACCCCAGCCCTCCCCGAGCACCTTGATGATGGAGGGTATGCTGCCCTTCCACAGCCCCCGCACGCCCTCCGTGCGGTAGATGGCCGCCAGGCTGTCCGCCAGGGAGCGCATGGCGAAGCCCGCCTCTACGCGCGCGCCGTACCTGGGGAGGCACGCAGGCATGTGCGTACCGTACGCAACGCAGACTTCAGGGCCGTGCCCAGACAGCAACGAGGCTTTCAATCCACAGCTTCAATGACCTAAAGCAGCTTGAGTGCTTGACGTTTCCACACTCCATCCAACCCGCTCGCTCAGCGTGCACCTCTCATGCCACACACCTGTCCAGTGGACCTAAGCCACAACTGCCCTCACCCTTGCCCCGTTGCCCCGCACCTGAGCGAGCGCTGCAGCCCCGCCACCTGGTAGCGCTTCTTGGCCACGTCCAGGGGGTGCGACACTAGCTTGGCCAGCAACCCCGCGAGCAGGCCGCACGCAAACGCCTGCGCGCGGCTCTCCTGCACGCCGACAGCCGCGCGCGCTGCGGCGGCCTCCTCCTGCTGCTGCTGCCGCCGCCGCCGCGCGTCGCCCCCGTGCCTGCCGCCGCCGCTGCTCCCCCCCTTGCCTGACCCTGCTGCCGCTGCCGCGGCGTCGTCAGCCGCCGCTGCTGCCGCTGCCGCCTCCCGGCTGTACCGCAACCTGGCCGCGTTAACTAAGGCGTTGAAGGCGTCGTACAGCCCGAACTGCAGTGCCGCGTACGGCACGATCTCCACCAGCGTGACGCCCATGCCACCGTACAGCCCCGTGGGGCCGCGAGCGGCCACGATGCCCCGCGCCGCCTCCCACATGTTGCGGTACACCTGGGGCACACAGCAAGTGGGATGGCAGATGGTCCGTGTGGGTGCATACATGGCTGTCGAGCAGGCGCCTGAGGCCATATCGAAAAGCTACTCGCTACCAGCAATCCATGGTGGCATGGGGTGCGTGCGCGCCACACGGGTGCGCTCCGTGCCGCACCTTGGGCTCCCCCTGCGCCGCCAGGGTGGTCCGCAGCAGGTCGAAGGGGTAGGAGGCCACGGTGGCGGCCGCGCCCGCCAGCGCGCCGCTGGCCAGCGACACCAGGGGGGCAGTACCGGGGTTGGCTGCGAGCGGGGTGGGGGCGGGAAGGGCCGAGTAACGTCACCCGCAAACCCGCTTGAATGATACCGTAATACGAAGAGCAGTTCCACATCTTGCTTGCGGTGTTCACCGGTTGGTTCTACGTGTGCCATGTGCCCCTTTCCCTTGCGCACCTGTGAGGCCGCAGCTGGCCGCGGCCTGCCGCACTTGCTGCAGCGCCACGAACTGCACCGCCGTGTACGGCACCGTCAGCAGCAGCCCCGGGACCGTGCCGCGCCACAGGCCCTGGGGCGCCAGGGTGGCCGGCAGCAGCACATGGCGTGCCGTACAGGGATGGAATGATGTCGTCCCACAGAGACCGGCACTAGGGAGGATGTGAATGCCTCGAGCACAGTGCAAGTGGCTGACAGCTGGGCAACGAACGCGGGCTTCACAACATCGCCTATTCAAGGAGGCGCCGTGCAGTGGTACTTTAAAGGTCAGGACGCATGGGGTCGCGTGTGGGTACTGGAAGTGCACCTGTCCTTATCATAAGCATGCTGTTAAGCAGCACCGAGACTCATCCATTTGCCCCCAACCTTCAAGACGGCTCGTGGTCGTGTGTGGGGCTTTGCGCACCGCTGGCGGCACTCACCTGGATACCCTCCTCACGGGCGATGGTAGTGAACGCCTGTCCAAAACCCTTGTACTTGCTTAGCTGTGAGGTCCCCGATATGGGCTCGAGTTGAACTTGGAACCGGATTTTGATCACGTCTAGGGGCCCCGTAATGAACCGGGCGACACAGCCTGCGATGGCGCCCGCCGTGGCGTCCACAACCATGCGAGCACGGTTCTTTGGCTCCTTGCCATCGCTACTGGACACCTGTACCATGTAACTGCAATGTGCAGGCCTAAGACGGGCAGCGCCTCCTGTGCACAAGTGTCGGACTCCGCCGTCTCGTTGGCTGCACTGCACTGAGGTCTCCTTAGTCGTAGCAGCAACAGTGACGACCTGCAATACAGAGTGTGCTTCAAACGCAGCGAATGTCCCTCGTCTAACAGTGCGTGCGTAATACTCAAACTGGTTTTGAACAATGCGAGCAGGAGGTATATGAGGCTTCAGATATATGAAGAAAGAGCAGAGAACTTCAGCTCAGAGCGGCTCGGGGGACTTATAACGCATGCACAATCCACTGACCCAGGGTCACATTGCGCAGGCACCCCGGCACCTTGCTCAATCCCTGGCTTCTCCTTCCCCGCTGTGACCACACTTTCCTTGCATATACTTTAGAAATCCTCAGCTTTCATCTAGGAGGGCAGCAGTGTCTGCTCGGCGCTCGCCTCTGACGCCTCTTACTGGCCTGGTGCTCCCACTTGCCCTGTGAGGACATTCCGATGACCTAGTAGAATCACAGCATCACGTCTTAAATTTGCGGGGCTGGGGTTCTTGCTTGTTGAAAAGGGGGGCGCTCGTTGGACCGCAAGGATGGCGGTGTTGGGTCGGGCTCTAAGCTACAAGGCAGGATCAGCAGGTAGGGACCTACGATAGAAATGCACAAGGCATCGGTCGGGTTACCCGGGAGAAGACATAGTCGTGCGACAAGGGAGGCCCTGCTGGAGGCCCTGCTGGAGGGCAGCGCCTGGCGTCGCACTTGTCCGCCCTCCATGCCCCACCCCTTCACAGCCCCCGTGAACACCCCCTGGCCGAGTAAAGTGATCACACCTGCCCACCAGACCTAATGCACCGTACCCTTGGTGCGCTGGCCAGGTGTGCGTGCTGCCGCTGCAAACACGTTGGCGCCTGCGGCAGGCGGACCACTCTGCGGAGGGCAACTGGCTCTGTGTTCCATCAGAAACAGCAACAGCAGTAGCCGCTGCAGGAGCGTCGCCGTCACCTCGTGTGCGTCACCCATGCACGTGCCCGCGCTGGCACTGGGCTGCTCCTTGTGCCCCTCCCGGCATGCCCTGCACCCGCAGCAGCAGCAGCGGGAGCAGCAGCCGCAACACGCACGAGGGCTTGCATCAGCTCGCGGGGTGACTGCACTTCTGGGCCGGCACCGGGGCCCTGTCCCTGCGCGCTCGGGGAACGGCCAGGTCGGACCCCCCGAACGCGAGAGGAAGAAGGGGCACGGGCCGGGGGGCAAGAAGGGCGACAAGGCGGCGGGGGCGGCCACGGCGGTGGCGGCGCCGCCCGCCTCCCTTGACGCGCTTGAGCTGGGCGAGGGCGGCGAGAGCCTGGCGCTGGAGGAGCTGGAGGAGCTGGACGAGGAGGCGGGGCAGCAGCTGGTGGGTGCGGGCGGGTGGGGCGGGGAGGCCGCGGCACGGGAGCATCTAGCACTGAGCCCTAGTGCTAGGGAGGGACACGTCCGTGCTCTAGAGGACCGCTGACAAGGTCTAGGGGACCGGCTTGCGGAGAGAGCAGTAGGAACTCGATGCACAGCTGTCAGCAGTGAGACGTCGCTCCGCAGTAAGCACACGGCCGCAAGGGCCTTGCCCGCAGCTCGCTGGAACAATGCGCCCCCCCCAACGTGCATGTGGCCGTGGACATACAGCGCACGGCCGTGGCAGTTTTGCACCGACAGGCGGCATGTTCCCCCTGCCCGTCGTCCACGCCTTCGCCTTACTGTCATACCATCTCTCGCTTTTCCACCCCAAAGGCTCCCTTCATGGATGCGGTGGTCAAGGTGTACTGCATCCACACGGAGCCCAACTACTCGCTGCCCTGGCAGCGCAAGCGGCAGTACTCGTCCATCCTCCTCCGGCTTCCTGCTGCCCGGCCGCCGCATCCTCACCAACGCACACTGCGTGGACCACTCCACGCAGGGGG
>QAXN01000713.1:0-16203 GCA_004335795.1 Chlamydomonas sp. 3222
GGACGGCAGCGCCCCCGTGTAAACGCGCCACAGCTGACGGCACGTGACTGCGACGTACAACCACCTAACCCGGTGTTTCTCAACACCACCTCACTCAAAGGACTACCTTGGATTACCCTGAAAGGTTAACACAGTTACAGGGCCGTAGGGGCTCAACCGATGGCGCATGCTCACGACTAACTGTGCATCGTCATTCTACAATTCCCCTGCTTGCACTCGAGACTCACCCTTGTCTAGGCCCTGCAACTCTTGTCTTCCCAGCCCATGCGGTGCCACAAGTAAAACACCCGCTGATGGCACCGAGTGAAGTATAAACCTGACCCTCATTTTGCTTGTCCGGCCACATACGGTAACAAACCAGCCACACATTGAATAGGACGGGGATGCAACACAGCCACGGGTTTCGCACCGTCCCTTCCGCTGTGCACATGAAGCCCTTCGTGCGGTACCTAGCGCCCTGCATGCTCCGTACCACCAACAAGCAGGCAACACATGCTCCGTTGCGTACCATTGACCGCGCGAGCCTGGATGGATGCATTCTTGCAAGCCAGGCGTGCGTGCCCCTTGAACCTGGTGCCTTACTGGTACTAGCCTACAAATACGAACAGCCGCCCAACATGTGCTGTCATCCCGCGCCCGTCACCACAAGGTGCAGGTGCTGCTCGTTGCCCACAGTAACCCGCCACCTCTCAACACGCAGGGGCACCCGGGAGGTTCTCGTACACGTATATCCGGCCGTCGAACCCTGCCACCAGCATGAGCGCCCCCAGCAACGACGCTGATGGAGCAGTCGCCCCCATGCCGCCAGCCAAGAGCTCCACGGCGCGCCCGAGCCTGCGCAGTGCCCGCCCGCAAAGATGAGTGGTTATACTGGGTGACGCCTAAGCTCGCGGCCAGACCCCAGCATTGGTTTCGTCTTCCAAAGAGGGCAAGCCACTGCTCCCCGTGTGCCCTTCGTGCAAGCCTGGAAGTGCCCGATATCGCCCCCTTGCCACGGGCCGCTTTGGTGGACTGCCTCGACCGCCCGTCTTCCCCGCCCGCATACCCACCTGCATACATCCGGCGCAAAGACAGCAACAGTGACGGTCTGCTCGGGCGTTTCAAAGCACTCGTACGTAGTCTCCTTTGCCTTGCCACGTGGCAGCGCCGCCCTGCCCTTGGTGCTGTGCGTGGGGCCCAGTATGGGCGCTCCCCCGTCCGCGTGCTGCTGATGGCCTTCATCCGGTACAGCAGCAACTGATGATGATGGTGTTGGTGCCGTGCTGCTTGCCAGGCCGAGCGCGGAGGCGGGCAGGCTTCCCGGCAGCCTGGCGCTCTGTGGTGGCAGGCCCGTCTCCCACACGTACACCCAGCCGTCGTCTGAGCCGCAAATCAGGTGCGCGCAGGTGGGGGAGAGCGACGCGGCGATCTGGGGGCGACATAAGGGGTGGCAACGTAAATTGGTAGGACGGCATAATTGCGCGTAGCCACTTTGACGATAGGCATGGTTGACGATAGGCTTCTGCTACCATATATTTTGTCTTACTTATCGCTGGGGTTTGATGCCTCGAGGTGTGGACGCATGTCTGCGCGTCGCGATGCAACGCTAACCCCGTGCAGTACAGGACAGGCCCACGCCCCCACCTGGGTGTTGGACAGCCTGTGGCCCTTGAACTTGCGCTCCTGCACGCAGCGGCACCGGAACCCGTCAACGTTCACTTGGAGAGGCACGCCCAGCTTCGCCACGCCACTACCCTTGTCCTGCAGCGGCCTTGCATTACCCCGCTACGGCCCCTCAAATATGCAACGGTTGGCTTTTGCAGCTTCCGCCTCGCACACGCTCCACTTGAGTTGGTAGGTGCACCGGTGCTCACTCCATGAAGCCGCAACACAGTTTGCCATCCCGTAATGCAGGTTCACCCCATGTACGGTACTCCAACTATTCCGATCGCCCAACCCCAGACCACCTGCAGGTAGCCCACGAAGAGGCGTATTCGGCTGTCCGCGCTGGTGATGACGTACACCATCTCATTGCCGTACGGCCCCTGGACCAGCGGTGCCTGCACCAGGCCCGTCACCTTGCGCCCGTTGCCTCCTGCGCTCTTGACGTCGATCTGCGCCACGCTCTCCAGTGCCTGCCAGGGCCGCAACCACCGAAGGTTACAGCAACCGCCGGCGCAGCCACCGCCCCATGGCCACTAATGCGCCGGTCCGGCGTCAGTCGTGCACTGCATCCACTGCATGGACCTGCTGTTCCCGTGCTGGCCCTCAGAACAGTGCTTGCCAGCCATGAGCAAGCCCAGGAGTATTCTGGCCGTCCGCACCTACACGGGAGTCCCAAGGTGCCCACCCCCACACCCGCCGCACCTGGCCGTTGAACTCGTAATGCCGCGCCCTTCCCCGCAGCGTGCCCACCACCAGCCGCTGCCCGTGCGGTGCGCCGAACAGGACACGCGTCACCACGTCCTGCTGCACCGTGGCCGCGCACAGAACCGCGCCGGCGGGCACACTCCACACGCGCACCTGCGCAGGGCAGCGCACGGAGGCGTGGGGCAGAGAACAGGTGGTCGGCATGGTGTGAAAGGGTGACTGGCACGCAGCCTGCATGTGCGCATGAGAAATGCTACGAGCCGCTTCAGCCGCTTTCCACGGCGCTCACCGGTGCTGCGTCGGACATCAGCGGTGGCGGACAGCCACGGGCACAGCAGACGGGCAGCGCAAGGCCCTTCGCACATCCCTGCGTGCCCAGAACATTGCCCCCGCACCTGGCTCAAATCCCTATGCGCCCGATCGACCTTGTGCGAGGCCCTACCCACGGAGACCGCCGCCTCGCCCCCTTGCGCGCACCCCATAGGCTGACTGCTGCCCCACCTTTCCGTCCGCGCACCCCGTGGCGATCAGCTTGGGGTCCCTCGGGTGGAAGGCGCAGCTGGTGACGAAGTCGGGGTGCGGGAAGGCGCGCAGGCACTCCCCCGGCACGGCCTCCACCGTCCACAGTCGGGCGGTGGTGTCTGCGCTGGCGGTGAGCAGCAGGCGGCAGCGGGACCAGGCCAGGTCCAGGATGTCTGCCTTGTGGCCCGCCAGGGTCATGAGGGGGCTGGGGGACAGCAGCGGGGGCCGCGGGGACGCTCCGGGCTGGCTGGAAGAGGAGGGGGAGGAGGCGGAAGGGGAGGAGCTTGAGGGCCCGGCCAGGTTGGGCGCGGAGGCGGCGCGGGCGTCGAGGGGCGCTGGGGCTGGGGAGGACGGTTGGGGCCTGCGGGTGGAGTGGATCTTGGTCTGTGAGAAAGGTGCTTTTGGCTGGCATGGGTTCAAGCAGCGGGCGTGCCAGCGGGTGGTTCTGCATAACGCTTGACTTGTTTACAACAAACCGCCGCAGCCCCAAGCACGCTTGCCGGCAGCTGTAAGGCTGAAGCTGTGCAGTGCGCACCCGCTCCCGGACCTCTTTACCCCGCGGCTGCCGGGCCCCAGTACACGCTCCACACTCGCAGCACGCCGTCGCGGCCCCCGCTGGCCAGCAGCCGTGCGTCCGAGCTGAAGCGCATGGCCCACACCACGCCGTCGTGGCCAAACACCTCCTGCACCATCACCACCTGCACCCAGCAGCACAGCGCAGCGCAGCACCGTACTTTATGGTCACAGCCGCAGCTGCAGATGGTTTGGCGCTGGCTGCGTTGGAGCAAGGGTGTACCTAAGAAGCGTGAGAGCCACGTCAGCGCCAGCAGCAGACCATCTTTGTCGAGGCTTTGGCGCCATGGCCCGTGGCGCAGCCGTCGTGCACCAGGTGCTGGTGGTCAGCATACTCACCAGCACACAGGACGCGTCAACCCAGCACCGCAGCTCCATACCCAAGCGGCCATGGTTATGGCCGCAGCGTAATACCAGAACACACAGGGTGTAAGCAGGTGCGCAGCAGTGCAGGCAGGTAATACAGGGGGCCTCGGTCCTTATCCTCTCACCTGCTGCAGCTGCCTCAGCGCGGGCTTGCGCGACCCCGATACCCGCGCTGGCTGGTGCAGGAAGGAGTGGCCTGACTGAGGAAGGAGGACATGCAGCGGAGGGGTAGAGGTAATCCTGGTGCACGTGCACGCTGCATGTAGCTGGCTCGCAGACGAACAAGGTGAGTCGCTTTCCACTCTTCAAGTCTGGCCAAGACGGCACCCGCCCCTATAATACCATACCGCACGAACCAGCTAACAACGTCCTCATACTGCCAGCTGGCCACTCCCATCCCACAACACGCACTTCGTCAGCGGCCCCAAGCACCCTTTTCCGCGCCCGTCCACCCGCGCCCGTCCACCCACCGGCACGGCCCTGCTGGACAGCTCCACCTCCTCCCGGGGGTCCCCCCGCAGCAGCGGCTCCCGCAGCAGCTCCAGCACCTGCTGGTCCTGTCCCTCCAGGCCCCGCCCCCTGTCCACGTCCCGCTCGCCGCGCCCACCAGACGCCATATCTGCGCCCTCCCTGGACACGCCCACGCCCCTGGCAGGCGCACTCGCCGCCCCTGGCAGCAGAACACTGTCGCCGTTCAACGGATCCATGCCGCCAGGCCCCAGGCTCCCCGCTGCAACCGCCGCAGCGCGTGTGTCCCCTGGCGAAGAGGCAGTCCCAGCCGCCACAACCCGTCCCAAGCCTGCGCCTGGGGGCGCGGTGTAGGCAGTCGGCAGGTACGGGTCTACCGGGGAAGGGGCCCTGTCCGACGCCGGGAATGGCTGTGCGGGGCTAGGGGTGCTCGCCTCTTTCGCGCTGTGCCGTTGGTACAGTTGCTGCGCGTCCGGAAGGGGCTCCGATGAGCAAGCCGCCGAGCCAGGAGGCTGCCCAGGCCCATACCCAGCAGCGTCACCGGGTGGATGCTGACACGCAGAGATCATCACGTCCAGCGGCGATGACCCGAAAGTCCCTGGCATTAGTGGCTGAGGGCTGAGAGCCTCAGGGCTAGGGCTGCCGGAACCGGCTACGGCGGCGGCTGGCCTGTTTGGTGATGCTGCAGCCGCATCGCCGCATACCGCCTTTGCAAGTGGCTGGCTGCTAGTGCTGCTGCTGCTGCCGCTGGCTGGGTGAACTGTGGCAGCAGACTGTAACGTGCTGCCTTTCGTGGGTTGGTCCGGGCTCCCCATGTCCGTAGACCGCCGCTGCTGAAGCTGCTGATACGCTTGTGGCTGTTGCTGCACTGGCTGCTGACGGTGCTGCTGCGCAACCGCTCCAGCTGCAGCCATTGCAGTGGCCTGCCCCTCCAAGGCCATGCTGCGCCGCGCCGCCAGGCCCTGGCTCAGCGGCGCCAGCTGCAGCGGCGCCTCCGCCTGCTGCTGCTGCTGGTGCAGCAGCTCCCGACTGCGCTCCTGCTTGTGCTCCTCGATCCGCTCCTTGACAGTGGCCAGCGTGCTCTTGGCCCTGGCCACCAACACATTACAGCACCATCGCAGCACCACAGCAGCGCAGCGTCAGCACTGAGCACTGTGCAGCTGCTGTGCGACGTGAAAGCATGCTTTCTTTCAAAATCTTGCGAGTGTATCGTTTCAGACCAGCGCAAAATGTGCTGCGCGACGGGTATCTGGGATGCGCAGGCAGCTCACCAGTTCTTGAACTTCTTGGCGGCCACGCCAGCCTTCTTCCGGCTGCCGTCCGGCCCGGGAGGGGCCTGGGGGAGCAGGACATGCACACAACATGCACAGCCGTGTGAACCACACATGACTTTCTGACTGGTCACTGGTACCAGGGTCACCTTTGATGTGCGACAGTTTTCAAAAGCAGCATGTGTGGGCCACGTGCTGTGTGTCTACAACGCCTGCCAATTCAGGGACGCACCTCATCATCGCTGCCATCCGCGTGCCCTGCCCCGGAATCCTGGTCCTGCATGCGCCCTGGCTGGTCAGACCGCTTGTCAGGGCTCAGCGCCGCTGCGGCCCCACGGGCGAGCGGGGCCAGCGACGGCCCCTGCTGCTGTAGTGGGTCCTGGTTTGAGGAGCTCCCCCGCTTAGCAGCCGCTTTGGCTTGCTCCCGCTGCATGTACTCATCGATGGTGTAGTATAACCCTGTGTCGAGGTCCTTGATTTTGGTGACATCGGGCACTGAGGTTCCCGGGGAAGCCATGGTATGAACCCGCTTATGATTCGTTGGCCCCCGCTGCCTGGCGCCCTAGCTGCTAGATCATTATCAGGGGCTGGAGGTAACAGGGCTGCCGAGCACTCGTTAGCGGCGGAGGCTCCCCATAGGAGGCAGGTGGTAGCAGTCGACTGGCTTCAAGGTTGACTGGGTTCAAGGTTGCTGCTGTAATAATGCGCGCTATGCACTTGAAGTTTGAACTGCGCGGCAATCAGACGGCTAAGACCAGCCTCGGTGCCGAGGTGTGTCCCCCACGCTCGAGCGAGGGAAGCTAGACGGCTGGCCCTTACGGGCGCCAAACAGTGTGGCTATACTTCACTTCACAGTGTGTAGAGTTAAAAGCAGACATGCTATGGCGAGGAAATCAAGACCGCGTGCACGAGACCGCGCGAGCAGTGCTTTTCCTTTTCCGCCAAGGATGGATTATGTCGGTCAGTTATCATGTAATCACTGCTTTGGCAAACAGTTGTGGCATGGCTCACCAGGTCATGTCCTCGGTTCATGCTTCCAACTAACTGCACACCCCGATGCCCAGCGAAGCAGCATGTATGCGTGAATCGAAGCACAAGCTTAAGCACACGTGCTATGCATCAACGCCTCCCCAATATGATGTGCGGGAGCTGAGTTGATGGGCCAAAACTGGCGCAAACACAGGAACAAACACCTTGTAAAAGTGGCAATGACTAGCAACCTAGACTCTTTCAACAAATGGAAAGCATAATGCAGCTTGTGCCGGGCCCGCTGCGCAGCGGCAGTAGCAGGGAGCGCCGCGGGAGCGCCAGCTTGGCTAGATATGGTCTTGCCGCTGGCCTCACGCTTGTTGCTGTTGTCAATTTTCTGTACATATGGCCAAATCATGCCCCTAGTAGCAAACTAGTCTCTCCTGCGGCGACCACATCTGGTCCGAAGGCAGACACAGCTGCCACGCTGCAGCTGGCACGCAAGCTGAACAATGGACAGCACCTATCCAAGAACACTCAACCCGACCTTCGGATACACCTGCATTGTGCGGATGTCGCCCCAGACTGCGAGAAGCAGTGAGAAGGGCCTGGGACTGACGTACAGGTTGCCTAGGCACGGTATTGGACAGGTACACCTACAGGTTGCCGGTGCTGGCTTGGGCGTGCTAGTGCTACGCAGTCATGCACCAGCCGACGCAAGTTGCGTTGGTCCTGGGGCACTGGGGGAAAATGCGCTGTGGCTGTTTCAGTTACAGGCATTCCCTGTGTCACACAACCCTTTGGCAGGCTCTGTTGTCGTGCCGCGCACTGCATATCCACTGTCAGGTTCCCCCCTTGCCTCCCTGCAGGCGCCACGCCGGGAACTGCAGCACGCACCTGCTCCACGACTTCCACGGCTGCATGGTAAACATGACCGGCTTGTACGCCCCACCCGTCAGGCATGACACTGTCTGTCTCGCATGCCGAGCAGAGGGAGTCTCCGCCAGGCCACTATATCTTCCGACACGTTTCCCAAGCCTACTTCCCTACATAAGTAGCTCCTTCCTCCAGTCCGCCAGCGAACCTATGCGGCGACGCCCTCGTGGGCTGGCCCCTGACCGCAGTCTGGTACTCACACTCCGCCTGTGGCAAGGGCGCACGGCGCACCGTCTGTGACACACTGCCGCCTCGTTGACGTGTTCCTGGTCGCAGTCCACGTGCCGCGTGTGCCCGGCGCTGGCGGGGGCAGTGCGCTCCTCCCTGGGGCTGGCGCCAGGGCAGCTGGTGGTGGTGGCCTCAGGCGCGCCTCCCTGTGCCGACGAGCGGGCCGACTGCGAGCAGCTGGCGCCCGAGCTGTGCGCCACGGGGGAAGAGAAGCTAGTCAGCGGGTGCAAGGTGAGGGGGAGGAGGGCAAGGCAAGGGGCAGACAGCAGCACAGCGGACGTGATGCTTCTGTGCATAGGTTTGTTGAGTCTTTCGGCAGATGAACCCAGGAACCTGGCCATGATGCTCAGCTGCAGAGACTGTGAGCAGGCCGCTGCTGCCAGGCGGATCAGCGTTGGACCGTTTAGTTTAACTGCCGCTGCCTTCTCGTCCAGCTCACGCCGTCACACGCCCACCTGATGCTGCCCGCGCTGCTCAGGCCACGTGCGGCGCCTGCCTTCCCGCCCCCTCCGGCACCGTACTGTCCCCCTCCGACTGCTATGACGCGGTGGACATGTGCGGCTGGTGGGCGGCGGGGGAGCGGCGGCTGTGCGAGCGCGCTGCGGAGGACATGCAACACTACTGGTGGGTGGCGGCAGCCTGCAGGCGCAGTTGCGGCCTGTGTTCGCCCGGGCCGGAGCAGCAGCTGCGTGAGGAGGTCAACCGAGGCGCAGCGGGCAAGGAGCAGGGTAAGTGGGTGCGGCCGTTGGGTTGAGCTCTGCGCGCCGTGTCTGGGGCCTGTGAAGGAGGTGGTTGCAGGGTGCGGGGCGGTGAGGAGCGGACGCTACCAGGGCTAGTGAGGGGCTCCCTAGGCGAACCGCTGGGAAGCCGTTCCATGTCTGTAGTACAAGGCTGCACTTGGCCTTCACTTCGCAAGCAGCCATGTTGCACGGCTGCTGCCGAGGCGTACCCTTGGGCCTCTGTGGGCATGACCCAACGTGTACGCCATGCAGTGTTGCCGCCCATGGTTGCCACTCGTTTGCCCACCTGCATGTCGCTGCAGATGGCGGCACGCCCAGCTACCGGCCCAACAACACCACGCTGTTCGCGCTGGCGTCGGTGCTGCGGCACGGGGTGCAGGTGGGCGAGGCGGCGGACGGCTCCCCGGCCGTGGCGGTCTTCGAGCCCCTGCCGCTGCCGCAGGGAGGGGACGCGCCGGCCTGCCGCGACAAGCAGGTGAGCGAGCGCAAGGGGCCCGTTGTGGGATGGGCTGTAGGGCGTTCATGCTCAGGGGTGCATGTGGGCACGTGCATTCGACACGGCGCAATCACTCTTGTTCTCATTGAGATGTACCAGTTGAGGTTGCAGTTAGATTGCTGGCTGGTTGACCACGGTTGCCACTTCTGCACCGCCGCCTCCTGCAGGTTCAGTGCCCCATGTGGAAAGCGGCTGGCGAGGTGGGTCTTGTTTGGTTGAACAATTTAGGCCACTGCCGCCGCGTCATCGTGCGCGAGCAGCGCGAGCAACAATGACAGATCGTATCCAACCGGAACGATGCCGTCGCTGCAAGCCCACCGACTGATCAACCTTGGCACCTCGCCGTCCCATTTGACCGCACGTGTGCCCACCCCTCCCGCCGCCCGCCTCGCTGCCCCCTTGACCCCGCAGTGCACCAAAAACCCCGGCTTCATGTCGGACAAGTGCCCCGTGTCGTGCGGCACGTGCCCCGTGCTGCTCAACCTGCCCAATCCGCTGGCCAGGGTGAGCGGGCGTTGGGCATAACGCAAGCCTCACCGGCCCCCAATATCGTCGACAGGCCTTAGGCACAGCCCCCTGTAGTATGTAATCTTGTAATGTGTGTAGCCGCTTCCGTGCTTATGACCCTGCCGTGCTCGCCGTCCTGTGTTTCCGTAGCGGCCCGGCACTGCGAAGCCCAGCAGCGCCCCTCGCAACTCCTTCCTCACCGTCACCCGCTGCCCTGGCCCAGGTCCGCCTCAACAATGGCCTGCTGATGCCCACGGTGGGCTACGGCTGCGCTGGCCTGGGTGATGCCGCCTCCCAGACCGTGCGCTGGGCGCTGGAGGCGGGGTATCGCCACCTTGACAGCGCACAGGCCAGGGAGTGGTACCGGGAGGACCTGGTGGGGGCGGCGCTGGGGCAGCACCTGGCGGAGCAGGGCCAGCAGGGGCAGGGGCAGCAGCCAGGGGGAGGTCTGGGGCTGCGGGGAGGGGGCACAGGGAGGAAGGGGCCGGGCGGGGGCGTCGGGGGTGCGTGGGTGCGGGGCGGGCCCGCGCGGCGGCGCGAGGACGTGTTCGTCACCAGCAAGCTGCACCCGAGGCACCTGGGGTTCGACGTGACGCTGAGACAGTTCAACCAGACGCTGAAAGGTGCGAGGAGGAGGGTTCGAAGGGGTCGGCAGTGTGCTTGGGACGGTTGGAGGCGTGCGAATGCCACTACGTGTTGCATCCCAGCGTGAGGGGTAGGTGAGCTACCCGTAATGAGCTCGTAACACTGCACGACACATTCAGCGCGTCCGCTAGACAGCTGCGCGCAAGGCGTCTTCGCGCGCGCTGCAGCGCGTTCCCTAGGCAGGGCTACATGCTCGCATGGCAAGCCTGTCTTGTGATCTTGCATGTTTCGTTTTACGCGCCTTCCTTGTGCACCTCTTACCGTTATATCGTCCCGCCCCCCGTTGTGGCGGCCCCAGACCTCAACACCAGCTACGTGGACCTGTTCCTGCTGCACTACCCCGACTGCTGGGGAGACCTGTGCGGGGGCGACAAGCCCAAGGGCACTTTCCTGGACAGCTGGCGGGCGCTGGAGCAGCTGTACGACAAGGGGCTGGCGCGGGCCATAGGTGGGTCACCGCTGGCAAGCGCCCATCAGCCATGCCGCATGGCGCACTTTCCTCGTTCCTTATACAGTACTTGGACGCTCTGGCATAACGTCTGGCATAACTGGTACGCCCTGTCCACTCTAGCACTTGCAGGTTGCGCTCTAGCGAAGAGGCATCTCCCGGTCCCTGTGCAACCTGAGTCACTAGTTTGAGCCGAGGGCGGGTGCCGTGCTGCTGTCGCTGTCGTGCAGGCGTGAGCAACTTCATGGCCCACCAGCTGCAGCAGCTGCTGGCCGCTGCCCGCGTACGGCCTGCGGTGCTACAGGTGCACGTGGACCCGCTGGACCACGCGCAGGTGGGGACCACGCGGCATGATAGGATGCAGAATTCAGGCAGGGGTGTTATCAGGCGGATCACCAGTCGCAGGAAACGTGTACGGTTGCCGCTGCGCTGGGCCTCCGCCCTCTTTCCGACAGACTCAGTCCTTACCTGGCGCTCTGTACACAGCTGGTGCACCCATGAGTCCATATGCAAACTTTCGACCAAGCCCTTTTTAGCCATTGCTCTCAGCTCCCCCCTGACCTTCGCCCACCCCCAATCCCCCCAATCCCCACCTCACAGGCCCTGCAGGACATGTGTCGCGAGCAGGGTCTGGTGCTGACCGCCTACAGCACGCTTGGCACGCAGTGGGGCGGCGGAAAGAACCCCGTGCTGGCCAGTCCCGAGCTGCAGCGCATCGGGCGTCAGGCGGGCGGGCGCAGCGCGGCGCAGGTGGCGCTGCGCTGGGCGCTGCAGCAGGGGCTGGTGGTGCTGCCGCGCTCGTCCAACAGGGAGCGCATCGCGCAGAACCTGGCGCTGTACGACTGGCGGCTCAGCCCGGAGCAGATGCTGGAGGTGGCGGCGCTGAGGCCTGGCGGCGGAGACTGAGGGGCTGGACGGGGACACGGGCTGGTGGGCTATGGTGCGGCGAGCGTTTGGGAGGGGTTGGGGGTGCACCAAACGTGCAGCAGGTGGCGCGTGCATGCGGTGCTAGTACCGATGTGAGCAGTGAGTTCTGCATGCAAGCAGGATTGGGCTGGGAGGGGGTTGGGAAGGAACCTGCTGGTTGAGCATTGGCGAAGATCTACAGGTAAAAATAGGTAGCCCCACATGGCACGAGGTAGCTACAGCTAGTCGCGCGGAAGCTGAGGAGGAGGGCAGGTGTCAGGGCAGGGTGTGCGATTGGCGTCTTTGGCCTAGACCGCGGGGTTGCGCCCAGGGCCCGTTAGGCAAGGCTGTGAGGTGTTGCACATGAATACCTCGCATACTTCGTTGATGCAACAGGCGGAGAGTGCCCGGCACTGAGGGGGACAATCAAGTGAATGGATGTTTAGTGTTCCCCACCCTCTCCCTACCATGCTGGATGGAACGCACTGATACGGGGCTGTCCTCACTGGCAGGCGTACCGTGGCCATGGTGAGTTGCAGGAATTGCTGCCGAAGCAGTTGTATGTGCAGGGCTAAGGGCTGGCGCCACATGAAAGCCTGTGGGCGCGCTTCATGTTGCTGTGATGCCCCTGACCGCCTCACGACCACACACAGGCTTCGGGAGCGGAGAGCCAGCCACGACAGCACAGGCAGGTCCAATAGCCAGCCGCTGTTACATCTTTTCCCTAGCGTTCACGTCCGACATCACCCAGGATCCACTGCAAGTGCAACGGCAACGTCTGGTCGTACCTCGCACCCAAGCCATCAAGACATTGCAAAAATGCTGATGCACCACCGCCATTCTGCTGCACAGGCTCGCCACCGAGCGCTCCAGGCATATGCACAGCCGCACCGCATAGCACCCCAAGTCCTGAAATACAAGACGTCAAATGCATCTCATGCCCGCCAGCACGCCACTCCAAAACCGGCAACGGAGTCCTTCAGCGCTTGTGTGATGCCGCCACCGGCGTTGTCCAACAAAGTATTCGCAGGGTAATATGCGGAGGAAAGTGGCGGCGATGGGTCCGGAGCCAATTGACCACAGCATCCGACCACAGCAAGTGGCGCAGGGCATCCGACCACCCATGAGCGCAGTCCCTGGCGCAGGGCCTGACGTTGCCAACGTGACCGCCCCTCCTGGGTTGCAAACCTCGACGCACTGCGCTTGCCACCCCTGCTGGCACTCTACGGTGCACTGAGGAGCTCATAGAGCATCGCAGACCTGGACCTGTCCATAGTGGGCCGCCCAGCCTGTACGAGCACTCCCAAGCACGGCAAGCTGATCCCGCTCAACAAATGCCACCGCTGCTGCGTCGCCTGTGCCCAGCAAGTCTCTCCATTTAGTTTACGGCCCGAAGATGGCCTCGCCGAAATTCCTGAACACCACGATGGCCCCAAGGAAAATGCCCGCCGCGCGGGCCAGCCGGAGGTTTGCCTCAAACTTCGCCTTGTTATTACACTCCTCCTTGAGCCAGTCTTTCCAGGTCCCGGTCTTCCGGGTGGGTGCCACGGCGAACATAGTGATTGCGCCGGCGAACTATGCACTACGGTAGTGCAGAGCTAAAATGTTGAAGGAAGGAAAAACAAAGAGGTCGGCTACGTTGTGTAGGAGCGATCAACTGTGGTGAGACATGCCAGTGTTGCGCGACGCCCCGATGCAACCACCGCGGGGAGGGGCTCCCCTGGCTACAACCGAGCGGTCACCGGGAGCACCTATGTGCGAATGCACCGACCTCACTACCCCAGTCGATATCTTTCTACGATAATCATCTTGTTTCTGACACATTCAGAGAAAGGGCGAACGTTCTAACATGACGATTCTCGACTCTCCATCAAAACTCGCATATAATAATCTTAAGGCTGCATGCTGTGGCTAAGACGCTAGGCCCTTTTGGGCGACGCGCGGGCCACAGCGGCATGGCTCCGTTGCCCCCTTTGACAGGGAGCGCTGCTCAGCATGGCAGCAACCCGCGAGAGGAGAGGGATGACCAGAAAGCTCCTAAAGTCAATGCGCTGCCCCTAGTACTGTCAAGTACGAGTCGAGCAGGGACCCCGACCCAAGGCTCAGGTGCGCGACATGTGCGACTACGCAACCCGAAAGGCTCCACGCCGCCTGGTGGGCATGGCAGAGGGGCAAGGAACTAACCACCAGAGGAGGGTTCTGCGCTACCCCCCTAATGCGAAGCCACCCAGTGCAGCCGCAGCTGGCGCTGTTTGTACAGGGGAGGCCGCGTTGTGGTCCCGTAAGCAAGGCCACACCCGCACTTCCTAGTGACATGGCAAGTCATTGAGTCAAACTCACTGACTCAGCTTCTCTCCTCCACCCTCTGACACATGTGGCACTGTTTCCGCACAGCTCCCGGCCGTGGACCCGCGGGTGCATCTCGGCCTGGCACCAGCAACGGTCCCGGGTCCCCTGGCGCGGGGTACGGCCCGGCCGCGGACCGGCCCGGCTCCCCCAGCGCGGCCCAGGCCGCGGGGTACCGCAACAAATTTACACGGCTGCGGGGTTTCTCAGGGGGGCCTGGGCCTGGGCCTGGGCCTGGGCTGCCTCAGTCCAGCATGCCGCTCGTGTTGGAGGGGGGCGTGCTGGGCGTCCGGCCGTCCACCTCGTACCTTTCACAGGTGGGACAACTCGCACGGCGTGTCGAGTCCGAAGACTGGGTGCACTCGGTGTACACCCGCTGTGCAGTGATGCCATGCATGCAAATTGCGTGCAAGGCGGTACGCGGCCTCTGTGGATGAACCCGAAGGCCCTCGTGCTGCTGAAAGTGCGCCGTCGCTCCGCGCAGAGCATGGGCTCGGGCCTCTCGGGCTTCCACTCCGGCGATGAAGCCGGCAGCAGGCTGGCACCGGAGGCACCAGGGCCCCAGCACGCGTGGGGCCCGCAGTCCAACGGGCCAGGGGCGGGGTGGCAGGGGGCTGGGGCGGGGCCAGGACCGGGGCTCGGGCCGGGAGCGGCCCGCGGCAGCAGCACTGTCCCGGGCGGCAGCGCCAGCAGCGGTGGCGGGGCGCAGGGCGTGCCGGTGGCGCACGTGAACCTGACGCTGCCGCTGGAGCCCCCGGGGCCCGTGTATGCGCCTATACCCCAGGTGGGCTCGCAGGCGACGCACGACAGCTGGGCAGAGCCCTGGCGCCCTTACCACGGCTGAGCCACAGGCTGTGGAAACCCAACAGGCAGCAGGCCTATTGCTTGGTTTGCCGTTGGTGCGGTGGGAAAGTGTTAGTTGTGTCGTTAAGTGCGCATGCTGGTCACCTGCCCGGACTCTGCGCATTGCCAGCGTGCCATGTTGCCCTGGTGTTGGGCGTGCAGGTGGCGCAGGCGGCGCATCTGGCGGCCTCGGGCGGCAGCACCAGCCCCGGGGGCCCCGGCGCAGGCGTAGGGGGTGGCGGCGGCGGCGGTGCGGGGTCGTGGGCGTCGCGGCGCAACGGCAGCAGCATGGCACGCCACGGCTCGCACGGCAGCCGCAGCGACGGGCCCGCACTTGAGGGCACGGGCCTCGGGGTGCACGGGGGAAGGTACGTGCATGCATGGCAGTGCCGTGCGGTTGCGCAGGACTGCACGTTTGTTGAGGACAGAGGGCCGCGGGGCGGGCCTTGCTGGTGATATCAAAGAACCGCCCCTGCCCTTGCCCTTGCCCCGGCAGGCTAGGGTCTCCGGCGGTTGCCCACGTTTCCCTCGCGACGGGGCCCGGGCTTGGCTCCCTCAAAACTCGTTCCTCCTGCATGCACCCTCGTACATCCCATTGCTGACACTCCAATGCGTTACGGCTCTGTTGATGTGCTTCCCCCTGCCCTATTTCGTTTCGCGCACGACACGTCCAGGGCGTCATCGGGAGGTCCCGTACGCCCCAGCGCCGCAATCCCGCACCCTGCGCAGCAAGCCCAACACCCACAACACCAACACCAACAGCAGCAGCATCCACAGCCCTATCTAAACGCGATGGTCCCCGACCCAACTGTAGCGGCCGCCCGCGCCTCCCAGCACGACCCACCGGCCCCCTCGCACCTCCACCCCCACAGCTACACCACCCAGCCGGTGGTGCGGATGCCCACCACAGCCGTGGTGCCTCCCACACCCATCACCGCCATCAGCGTTGAGGCACTCGCAGCCCACACCCAGGACGCCACCCCCGCCCAGCTGCTCGCGCGCTTCCATCGCACCAACCTCACGCCGCAGCCCCCCGATCCCACCTCCATTGAACCCACAGCCACCACAGCCACCACAGCCACCGCCACGCCGTCTCTCCCTGGCTCCGGTTCAAGCTACGGCCAGCAAACCCCCGACCCGCTTCAGAGCCAGGGCTTCACCTCCTCCACGCCGCCCCGCCCCGGCACCACCACAAGCAGCTACTCGGATGTCCCCGGCGGCCCAGGCTTCGCCCCGTCCCCATCCCCTTCCCCCTCCCGCTCCAGCGCGGGGCCCCAGCAGCCCGTGTTCGTGCCCTCGCGTGCCCGCTCGCAGCAGAGCCGAGGGGCCTACTTGGCGGACCTCAGCGCCGCTGTGCAGAAGAGCATCTCGGCCGGCATGGGCGAGTGGGACCTGCAGCCAGTGGGCGCCTGGTGGACCTCCCCGGACGTGCAGGAGCGCCTGCTGCGCGGCCCGCTGGCGCCAGAGGTGCTCAAGCATAGCTTCCACATGCAGGTGTGTGCGCGCGTTGGTGATTAGGGCGGGGGCGGAGGCAATACGTTGGGGCGGCCCCGGCAGGTGTGTCGTGCCGGGCAAGCAGGTTGTCATCGG
>QAXN01000714.1:0-28468 GCA_004335795.1 Chlamydomonas sp. 3222
GGTGTGCCATAGCACCCTCAATAGCTTTCATGTGCGCCCCGGTCAGCTAGCGGTGCGCATAAACAGTGCGACTGGTGCCAGGGGAGACACCCTGACCTTGCCCTAGCAGGGGAGTTCGCCTGGGCCAGGGGTTCCGCCTCAAGGCCGCTACGATTTTGGTCGCGCTCAAGACGTTCCCCTGTGGTCGTTGCTGGTGCTCTCGCAACAGGACGGGCCAGAGACTGGCCGTGGGCCAGGGACATGGACGAACAAGGAATCTCCGCGCGCTAGGGATTTATGGCGCTCTAGCGTTCTGTCATACATATGTGCTTAACGTTCACTGGCAAGGTGCATAGCAAAAGCGACAGGATACGTCCGTTCTCAGACCGGCACACGTGGCACGTGCATCTGGAGGACGAGGCGCCCCAAGGCGCCTACTACAACCTAGCAACCGACAAGCCGGTGACCAGTGGTCCAGTACCAGACGTTACGCAGAATGTATGGGATCGCGTTGCTCTCCGCAAAGGCTGTCGTGAAGAGTACTATCGCCAGTACCACAGTACACCAGTGCGAGGTCGCGTTTCCGGCATCGAGAATTGCGTATGTCCTCCTTTCAACCTCAGGACCCAGGCCGATACTTTAATTAGATTTAACTGTATTTAACAGTAAGTGGTTTGCTTGCACTCCACCGGAAGGGCCCAGGCGCAGGGACAGCAACCCAGGCAAGAACAATCGTGGGGCCCCCTACCATTGCAGCGGGACTAGAATGGATTCACTTGGGCGGAAAGGACGTGAAGCCGAGTGGACGTCGTGGTCTACGCGTCCGCTCCAGACGCACGCATACGAAAGCAAGGTAAATCTCTCTCCTACACCAGCATTGGGCAGGCGATAACACTACGCCGAGCTCGATTGGGTGGCCTCAAGAGTGCTCCACATGAACGGGCATCCCTTGTTCGGGTCTACTTCGCCTTATAGGCGCAGCCACCACCGGACTCAAGTGCTCAGCACGCGCATGCATGAATACGCCAACAGCGGTTTTCCGGGTCAAGAGAGTCTGGCCAAGTCGGAGCCCCCGACACGGTCTGTGCCATGCGCCCTTGCCGCATTATCACCTGCAGCTAGCCCAAATCACGACGACCAACTTACTGCAGATACCGTAAATGCACCAATCCATCGCGCCGTACGTACCGCCTACTGTGATGCACACAGCACTGCGCCACCCTGCTGGCCCTGCTCAACACGACACACACGCAAGCTGCACGCCTGCACGCCCACCGCCCAAGGCCCACTTCCACGTTTACCCACACACCAATCCTACGCACACATACCAATCCTGGCCTCAGATCAAAGCCATTAAGGCCTACGAGGGGCCACCGAACGCAGACGAAGTGCTGAGGGACGCCCTCCGGGCGCACAACGCCAACATGTCCTTCCACATAAGCAACAGCTTCACGGCGCCCAGCAGCGCCCGCTCATTGGCCCGTGTGCAGTACGAGGACTTCGTACTAGATACGCACATTAGTGCAGAGGCCGCCGGCAGGATTGGCGGCAGCTTCACCAACGGCACCAGCAACAGCAGGATGACAGCGATTGGCAGGAATGCGAACAGCACGCGCTCCTCCCTTCCAGAATCCTCCGGGAGCTCGGAAGAAGACGCCAGCTACCCCCCGCTCGCCGACCTACCCTTCGTCGAGGACAACTCCACACCAGCCTCCGGCCTCACCACCAGCAGCTCCGCCACCCGCAGGACCGCCTTTGCAGCACCAGCAGCACCTGGGAGCAGCACGCACGACCACACGCTCGCACCCGGTGTGCCACGCGCCGCCACCCCGCCTCGCACTGCCCCTGTCGCGCTCAGCGGCGACCTGTTCGGCCCCCGCGCGCCTCAAGAACCCCGCCCTCGTCTAGGGAACAGCAGCAGCAGCAGCAATCCCAGGCCAGGCATGGCGACAGGGCCAGCCCAGGGGCCCATGGGCTGTGGACCGGAGCAGATGGCGGCGGCGGCGCCGCCTGGGAACCCCGGCGCTGGGACGAGGAGACCCCACAACCGCATCTCACGACTCTCTCTTGCAGAATACACCTCGGGGAGTGCGCCGGGCGCACGTGCGGAGCGGCCGGGGACGGCTGCTGACAGCAGTGGTAGCAGCCTTTCCGGTGCGCACATGCAAGTCCCCGTGGCAGCCATTGCAGCACAGAAGGCGTGTGGCCAGGAGGGGCAGGAGCAGGGTGGCGACGGCGAGGGTAGTGAGGCCGACAGTCCGTTCGTGGCCCCGACGCCAGGCTACGCCTCCCCGCATAGGGCACGGGGCCCTAGCAGCGGCAGCGGTACAGGGGCCGCGGATGGGTATGTAGTGCTGAGCTCCCGCGCGCCGCTCAGCCCCCGGGCACCTCCCAGCCCTCGCACGAGCAGCGGGGACCCACCAACCACCTCACCGGCGCACTCGGACACCATACCCGCTGCCGCAGCTTACACCGGCGCCGCGGCCCACACCCCACACCGCCTTCCTGCCCGCCGTTGCTCCGCCCTCACCGCTACCCCTCCCACCACGCTCGCCACGGCCTCCTCCTCCCCCTCCCCCATCGCCCAACCTCCCACCACAGCCATCGAAGCCCACCCGCGCGCCTCCCGCATGCGCCACCTCCCGGGCCGCTTCGCCTCCTCCTCCGGCCCAACCAGCTTCACCCCTGGCGGCCCAAACGGCCCCAGCGCTCTCACCGAGGTGCCCCGCATCATTTCCTCCCCGTCCACCTCACTCTTCGACCCCGAGCTCACATCAGCGCTGCACCGGCTGATATCTTCGTCCGACGATAAGGAAAGCGACCGGGCTGGCGGCAGCGGGGCCGCGAACCCCCTCCTGGGCCACCTTGCCAGGGCAGGCGGGGGCGCCGCCGGACCCGTGGGGGCTACCTCGCCTGCCGGAGCCGCTGCCGGTGCGGGCAGCAGGGGGGGCACTCCCCTGGCCCGGCTGTCGCGCCAGGTGCCCCTGGACGCGTCTTCGCCACGTGGCACAACCAACGGCATGGCAGGCGGCAGCGGCCGGCTGAGCACCGGGCAGCACGAGCAGCTGCTGCAGCAGCTTGCGGCCCTGCAGCGGCAGCCACAGGCCGGCAGCAATAGCGGCTGCGATGCGGCTGCCGCTGCGGTCGCTGGCAGTGGCGAGAGCTTCAGCGCGCTGCGGCAGCGGCGGCAGCAGCAAAGCATCACCTGCGCGCTTCGCCCCACCGGCTCCACCGGCACAGGCACAGCCGCAGGCGCATCCTCTGTGCCAATCTCGCCAGCTGCCGCCGCCGCCCCCACTGGCCCCTGGACCCGCAGCGCCGCTGCGGGCAGCGCCTCCTCTCCTGTGCACCCACAGCAGCAGCAACCGGGCGCCCGGGCCGCCTCCCCAGCCAGCAGGTCCGCTGCCAAGGGCTCCCAAAGTTCCCTTGGATCCGCCGCCCTCAACCTCCTCCGCCGCATCAGCCGCAGCCCCGCCCGCCATCAACCCACCCAAGAGCACGACTGGAACTCGCCCACCTCCCCAACCTCCCCGGGGTTCCAGAACGCGGGTTTGCAGCCGCGCTCCACGTCCGCACTGTTTGCCCGCCCCGCCGTACAGGCATGGGACGGCAGCCCCGGCGGCGGCACCGCCGCCACCGCTGCCGTCGACAGCCCTGCCAAGCGCACCAGCGGCGACTGGGGCAGCAGCTCCCACCGTGCTCTCATGCCCGCCGCCGCCACCACGTCCACGCCCCAAGCCCCGGCCTTGTCGCTCATTTTTGCGCCTGGGGTGCAGAGGTCGGCGGCTTCAACTCCCGCCTCCTCGGCACCATCCCCTGTCTCCGCTGCGCCCGCCCCTGTCGCCTCCCCCAGACCCCCATCGGCCCGCCTCCAGCCCATCCGCGGCTACCCCGGCAGCAGCGCAGCTTTGTCCCCTGTCTCTCCCTCCACCGCTGCGCACTCGCCCTCTCAGCAACCCGGGGGCTCCTCCTCCCTTCCTGGCGAGATGCAGCACGCCCAGCAGCAACAACAGCCGCAATCGGGCAAGTCTGAGGCGACCGCCTCGCCGCGCAGCAGCCTGGACATGCCCCCCCTGCCCCGCATGAGCCGCCTGGGATCCAGCGGGAGCTCCTCGGGGCAGCATCCGCTGGTGAGGGGCCCGGGGGGACTGCTGGCCAAGCTGGGCAGCATAGGAGAGCGCAACCGCAGGGGCAGCACGGGTGCGGTGCCGGATGAACTGTTGGAGTCGCTCAGCATTTGGGCGGGGAATGGGGCCAGCGGGGGGCGCGTGTAGGTGTGGGGGACGCGTGGTGAGTGATGGGGAGGTGCGAGCGAGGGGGAGCTGCGGGTGCGGTTGGCATGTGGGAGCTAAGGAGGGCAAAAAGTGTGCGGGTGGCCGTTGGATGCTGTGGGTGGTGCATCCAGGGGATGCTGCTGCATGGCGGGTGGTGGTGTGGTGGTGACGGTGGTAGGGGGAAAAAGAGGGCGTGAGAGGCTGACGCCGATGCGGGGCAGATACGTGGCGTGATGCTGGTGGGGGTGTTGGCGTGGCGTGATGCTGGTGGGGGTGTTGGCGTGGCGTGATGCTGGTGGGGGTGTTGGCGTGGCGTGTGGGACGGCGCCGCGGTCTACACTACGCTTTCCGCAGGCTGCAGCGGAGGGTTGGAGATGGCGGGTCGTGGCGCTGTGCGGGACGGAGGTGTTGGGTGTGGAGTTGGGGGGAACGCGGTGAGGCGAAGCGGACTGTTAGGCGATGCGGGACCTGGCATGCCGCCCTTCAAACGCGACGTGAAGACGAACGATATGCATGGGCGAGTGATGAATGGCTCCATGGCTGGGGAATGGGAATGTTCGATGGGTGCGTGGCAGCACCAACTGACAACCTGAGCCTGTGCTCTCCTGGATTGCAGTTCTGGATTACATGGGTTGTATGAATGGGTGCGGCGGTGCTTGCTGCACGCTCGCGCGATTCGGTGGTGGTGTACCGTGGTCTTGCGTTGTTGGGGGAGCAGTGCGCCCATGTGCTCTTGCGTCCGGTGTTTTGACATGTGCGTATGGTCTCTGGTGGTGTTTCCATGCTGTGCTGGTACGGCGTTGACCTCCACGGTACTACGGGTGTACGTTGCGTATCATGACGCAAACGAGTCAACGAGGCAAAGCTTTTGTGACTGCATCATGACTGGGCATTGCAGTCAGGGAGCCTGGTTCACATCACCAGGATAACGTCTGCAGTTGGGGCCTGCACGTCAAGATCGAGTTGTTGCCTGTGCTGCACTGCGCTAATGAGTGTCGACGCAAGGAAGTAGACAGCTAGAACCGCTGAGCAACCTGGCATGTATCTGCGTGAGACGCAACGGCTGAGGGGCACCAGAGGGCAAGCCGGCAAGCTCCTTCAAGGCGTGCGCTAGGACACGATGAACGAGCGTGACCCATGCGTGCGTGTCTGGGCGTGGGTGCATGCTTATACGCTGGGTTGCTGGCAGCTTTTATGCTCTGTATCTTTCGAGTGTGTTGCTGCGCTGTCATCAGGGCGAACCTTGGAGCGACAGGAGTTGAGTTGGGTCTCTCCTTTGAGCCAATAAGAGTGATATGATCGTGCTGTATGCCTACAAGCTGCCGGCACTGGCACTGGCTGTGTGCGGGGCGGGGGCCTGGTCACTGCTGCATGTGGGTGTTGTGTGTCAGTTGGGTGGCGGCGGGGCCGAAGGGG
The DNA here is from genome assembly GCA_004335795.1 of Chlamydomonas sp. 3222. Lineage (NCBI taxonomy): Eukaryota > Viridiplantae > Chlorophyta > Chlorophyceae > Chlamydomonadales > Chlamydomonadaceae > Chlamydomonas > Chlamydomonas sp. 3222. Next base: position 5,670 of record QAXN01000714.1, read on the forward strand.
CAGTGGGCTGTGGGAAGCAGCCGAGTGGTGCTGGACGAATATCCTTGTTGGCCGAGATGTCAAGCGTGACCGAGCCCGGGTGGATACTACCGAAATGGTAGCTGAGAACGTACGGGGACGCCGGTGACTGGTTTTGTGCAAGGGTGTCTCGCACTTCACCTTGCACGCCCATGTATTTTCCTATTGTTCAATAGTAGAAGGGGATTTCGCCTTTGATTAGTTGGGCATGCGGACTTCATACCCATGCGCGCGTGGTCGCATGAGTCGCTTATTCATGGGCTAAGCAATACGTACGGCTGTGCCGCTACTTCTGCAGTAGCACTCCTGCTCCGTTACTAGTAGCAGGGCGCCATTGATGCGTGGGGCCAGGTTGGGCTCGCTCTCCCGCAACAGCCCCCGAGGGCTCCCGTGCCATAGCCTTGAACGACAACACGTGTGTCCAGGCCAGGGTCCAATACACGTTCCTCTTGAATCCACCGCAAGGTGGGCTTTCAAGATATTTATCGCCGGTTGTTTCGCTCTCGGGTGTGTAGGCGGCTATGCGCGTACCACAGCTCTGAGCAACGGCACATCTGTAGGGTAACTCTGGGCCCTCGAACATTCCTGCATTCGTATGCTGTTGCGTGCGCCGGGAACATAAAGTGTGAATGGCCCTGAATGGCCTGAACCTTCCTTTCAACCTAAATCTGATGACTTACGCACTGTTGTTGTGTGGTAGCAGTTTGGGTGTACTGCTCTTGCTGCCCACGTACCATGCCGCCTGGCGGCATGTGCATGCATGCGGGGTGGTGGGGCTGCCAGGGAGACGGCCGTGGCAGAGTGCCGTGGCCACTGGCCAGCCGTGGGAACCCAAAAACGTCAAGGCTTTGCTTGTTGTTGGATGTATGATTGTCTGCGACCTCCTGCATAAAGCACTAAGGCTCCTTCGACCGTTGCCGGCCTGCTTGGCCTGTTGGTAGAGGTGTTGCACCGTGCTTCGCTGCTGCGTGGCTGTAAGAGGTGGGCATGCGTCCCTTGGTTCTTTTCGCTCTATACAGGCTCTATATCACGCAACCGAAAGGCGGGAATCCTAAGCTGACTGGCCGGCGGGTCAGACGCGGAATGGTCTTCTCCCAGGCAGAGGACTCGCACAGCGTGCGCCGCTTTGCAAACCAATGTCTTCGGTGCTCACAACTGTGACTTTCTTCACCACCCAATACGAGAAGCCGGAGGGGGTACACGACACGCGCTGGCGCCGTTCAGTACCGTGGCCAACAGGCTTGCTGGTGTTGCAGCAGGGGAGCTCCCCTGTTGCCCTGAGGTGCAGCTTGCTGCGAGGGGCCGAGGGCGCTTCCCAGGCGAACGGGAGAGCCCAGGGCTATTTGCCTCTTTCCTTAGGCTTCAGGCGTTTGTGTCGGGCACCAGAGCAGACCAGAGCTATGGCAGCGCGACCTGCTCGCAGTAACCGTGCGCCGCCTCAGCCCACCGGTCATCGTTGTCGCCTGTTTACCCGTGTCCCACCCTGTCAGCGCTGCATCTCCTGTATACGTTAGGGTTTGCCGTGCCATCCACAGCAAAACGCGGCATCTGGGGTGACGGGATGGACAGCAGCAACAACGGCTACATTTAGTGGCATACCTCGGCACCGGTAATCAGGGGCAAAAAAAACCCTTAAAAAAAGGGGCCCTTCTTAACATCAGGTCCCGCCCGCCGTGCTCATTACGCCCCGTCATGGCCACACCACCTGCCGCTGCCGGCCCCGTCAACCGCAGCAGCCACTCCGCATTCTCGCAGCTCCAGCACACCTGCGCCACCTTTCCACCACCTCCACGGCCTCCCGGTTGCCCACCGTTGCCCCCTGCCCCGCCAGCCACCGTAGGGCCAACATCCTACAGCAACCCAGCGCCATCCACACCACCGCGCCTTGTCCACCTCACGGCACGCTCAGCGGCCGCAGGGGGATCAAGACGCGCAGGTCTTGGTGTTGCGCTGCAACCAGTTGGGGTGACGCATTTCCCGGGCCCGCAAAGCAATTCGGTTGCGCCGCCACCCCAGTTGCGCGTCACAGCCATCCGAGGATAGGTAACCAAGGCCTCCGTGCCCGGCCTGCAGCCGTGCTGCTGCCGCTGCTGCCGCTCTTGCTACTGCAGCTGCCTCTGCTGCTGCATGATGCGGCATAGAAGGGAACAATCCCAGGCGTCAAGCTCTGGCAGCCTCTGGAAGCTTCTGGGAAGCCGCTCGACACCAGGAGCGCCCCAGCCAGGCCTTGCTCCCGCTGCGTGCAGCGCCGCACGGCAGCTGCAGCCTGTCTGGGATGGCAGATGCTGCATGCGCTGCTAGCCGGCTTGGTGAGCCCAGTGCACAGCACGGACTGCAGCGATGCTTACAGCTTTAGCCGTACACCCCACGCATCAAGGGCCACTGCTGCACCGCACACTGTAACCATGTAGGCACCTGCGGGGAGGGAGATATCGCAGGGAACTTGACCGAGTGAGAACGGGGGTCAGCGGGCGCCGCTGTCCCGGCAGCGAGGCTGGGATGTGGTCGAAGGGGACCAGGGCACACTAAGGAGGAGCTGGGGATGAGGTATACAACGGCCATCCCAATGGGAGTATGGGACGCAGTGTGCTGAATGATGACAATATTGGCCACCGAAGGTCGACACGGGTTAGATTGGGGGATACATGGGTCACATTTGCCCATAATGGTCATGTGGGTAGTGTGCGCCTCTCATTGCACGTGTCCAACAGGTCCTCGTAGCATCACCAGCAACTCAACAGACCCCCGCAGTGCCCGACTCACACAAGATGGCTCGCGCCTGCCAGTCGGGTACCTAGTGCGGGGTACGGGGTACGGGGTACGGGGTACGGGGTACGGTGTACGGTGTACGGTGCGGGCAATGGTACGGCGTAAGGCAATGACGCATTGGTCGCCAGGGCGCATGGTGTCAGGGATTGGCAGTCGGCGTCAGGTGTTGACAGCGGCATGCACCGGGGCTGCTGCACCTGGGTCCGCAGGTAGCCCCACCTTGCCTTGAGGGCAGATATGCACGCATGGCATACGGAGCGCGCAATGCATGGCAAACGAAGACCGTGCCGTACCACCCTCGTAAACATAAGACCCTGGACTTGTGGCCAATGGCCTTGAGACCTCTGCTGTACCTAATATCCGTCGAGCCCTCACCCGTGCCGCGCTCTCTCCATGCGGCCCTGCCTACCCTCAGCGTGTCGGTGCTAAGGTTGACCGCCCCCGTTAGGAGGTTGGCCAGTAGGAAGGTGGGCAGGGGGTTGCGGTTGATGGCCTGGGGTCCCATGGGGCACGGGGAGCACGGAGGGTCGAATCTTGCATGGTGGCTGTGGCAGTGGCTGTCAGTGCGGACGACGGGGGCCGGTAGTCCAGTAACACACCATCCCACCTGCAGGATGCGCATGTGACTGGCGGCTGGCACGTGCGCCGTACTGCTCTCGCCGGCGACCGCAAAACTCTCTGCACGCCGACCACACCCTCCGCTTCCATTGATGTCGGCCCCTTCAGCAGAGGACGCGACGGGAACCTGCCGCTCCCCTGCATCTGCTGCTCCTCCGCCGGCGCCACCGCCTTCGGCGGCTGGGGCGGCGGCGGCACCGCTGCTGCCGCTGCACGCGGCAACCACCTCTCCCTCCGCCGTCGCTGCCGCCGCCGCCACGTCCGCCGCCTGCCATGCCGCCAGTGGTACCATGGTGGCAGCCGACTGCGCCGCAATCCACAGCACGTAGGCAGCGTTGCAGGACCTGCCACGTGGGGCACATCCACGTGGCAATTCCATTCAGCACTCGGCTGTCCTTCGGAATGACGTCCAGGGTGTTTGAATTGCATGGGCCATGCGTGCAAGCCCCATAGGCACAGCGTCCTTAGCGCGGGCAGCGTTGCAGGACTGGCAGGGGAGTTCCGCGCTCAGGCGGGCAGGTGCATTTCGACAGGCTCACACGCGCACAGCTGTCTGCGTATGAGAGCGGCCAGGCCGAGTACGGCACACGTTCACTTGTCGCTCGAAGGAACGTGTTGGTGCAGTCAACTCCGCGAGTCTACTGCGCAAGGCGACAGCGGTATAGCCTGCACACCAGGCACCCCCCATACCCCTGCCCCCAGCCGCCTGCACTCTACAGTGTTCACGAAGGGCACCACTTGTCACGTCGACGCACTACGTCGGGTTCCTAAGCTAGCAGTGCCAACCCCTGTTGCAACGTGCCGCGTGCTCACCTCCTCGACACGGGCTCCACATGCTCCTCCAGCAACACCGTACCCAGCCACAGCGCTCCGTCAGCAGCAGCCAGCGCCGCCACCCACACCGCCAGTCCCCGCAGCAGCAACTGCTGCTGCTGCTGCTGCTCCTGCCGTTCTTCCTGGCCCCCGAGTCCCGCAGCACCCCCTTTTCCAGCTGCAGCCCCCTTCGCAGCACTCGCACGCGCCCTTGCCTCAACCGCCTTGACAGCTAATGCATTGCCAAGCGCAGCGCCGGAGCCATCCGGCCCCTGATGCCACTGCGGCTGCGGCCGTGAGCCCACCCGCCACCGACGCAGGCACGTGTCAAGTGCCACGTGTGCGGCGTGCGCCAGCGCCCCGCCCCACACGTGCAGCGCCCAGTAGCCCACCACTGACACCAGGCCCTCCTTGTTGAGGGACAGCAGGTCGGTGGCGCGATGCGAGGACAGGGCCCAGGCGCCCAGGCCGCCTGCAGGCATGGAAGTGGGGGAAGGGGTTGCGGTTCAAAGGCACGTGGCGTGGCACACGGTAGCCTTACCACACCTGGATGCAGCGTTGCACTGGCTTGTCTGCTTGTGGATCAAGTCAGATCACTACACTACACGCTTTTCACTTGGTCCTGTTGACTTCAAGCAGTACTGCCGTTGCTCGTTTGGGTTGCTCTTCTCGGTTTCCGTTCACTGTTGCCCCAATCACAGGTGCCTTACAGTAGTAGTTACTGTAGTATGTTGCGCATGATTGAGGTGACGGCGACAGGGCGCTGTTCACTGTCACCCAGTGACAGGCCGGCCTGGTGCAATCCCGTAGGCCGCATGGTCAGTTGCAGCCGGCATTTAACGAAATTGCCAAACCTGAACTACGCCTTGCCATGCTTGCCCAGTAATGATCTGAGTGCAGTAGCACGACTTCGTACGCGCAGGCAGCGCCACAGCAGCGTATCAGAGGTACGTCCTTGAGGGTGAGCCAGGATCTGCTGGTGCTATGAATTTATGCGTTGGCGGGCTGGCAGGCACGTGGCAACGCTTGGGCTCGTGCCATAGCTTACCAAGCGACAGGACCATCTGGTGAGCTGCCGTGAGCCCCAGGGCGAGGTGCGGCCGCCGGCCGGGCGCTGGGGAGACCACGGCCGCCGCCAGTGCAACCAACGCGATGGTGTGGAAGAAGTTCCAGTGCACACCGTACTCCCCCACGTGGGCCTGAGCACGACAGTACGCATGGGCCGAGATGGGAACCAGGTTTACACAACGCGATTGGGCTGTGATGGAGGTCGGCCTGTGGGGCTTAGCTGCCCCAACCACGAAGATGGACCTTCCCACACCCGATGGTGCACCGCGCGTGCGTCTTAACAGCCACTGTGCTGGTACTCTCATGTGTGCCCCTGCAGCGGCCCACACGCGCCTGCAGCGGCCCACACGCGCCTGCAGCGGCCCATACGCGCGCCTGGCGCAGTAGCCACTGGTCTGAAACCACCTGGTAGTACACCGCGCGTGTGCCCACCAGCTTCCGGGACCACCCACGCCCCCACCAACTACACGTGCAGGTCCGGGTATCGGTACACGTCCCTGGTGCGTCAGCTGCACCCCCTGGCTGCAACCTCACCTGGTAGTCCACCGCGCGTGTGCCCAGCAGCCTCGCCAGCCCGAGCACCCAGCAGGCGCCTGCGTGCCGCAGACCCAGGTACGCCCGTCGAGCGCTGCGGGGGCAGCAGCAGCAGCAGCAGCAGCATTTGCAGGAAGGGAAAGCATGCATCAGCAGCAGCGCCAGCAGAGGCAAGCCACCTCCCCTTTCGCCCAGCTGTGAGCTGCACCAGGTAAGCTTTCGGAATGGCACTTTAGTTTCAGAGTGGCCAACGGCGGTGTTTAATCACGTGCTATTTAGCCGGCTCCATTGCTGTCAACAAGAAGACTGTTCAGTACCCACAGTGTGCTACCACCGCTGCCGCCGTTGCTTACGCCCGGCCTGCTGCTGCTGCTGCCCCGCGCTGCGTCCGCGCCCGCCGCCGCCAGGCCTGCTGCCAACATCACCCCGCCCACGCCGAAGTCCATCAGGCCTGGAAAAACGGAAGCGAAGAAACGCAAATCATGAGCGGGACAGGTTCGGGGCGTGGTCGTCGACATGTGGTGACTGCGCATGTATCGAGTACACGTGGTGGCGTACTGCTGAAAGAAGTGAGGTGTGCTCAGCGTGTACCACAATGAGCAGCTGTAGGCGGGTGCGTCGGCTCTTCCCTGCGTGCGTTACGGAGGGTGCTGGATTGCCGTACGGTGCGGGCCCTACCGGTGCCGTACGTCTCCGCCTTGGCGTACCGGCGCGGGAAGGCTGGGAAGTCCACCGCCAGGATGGCTATGCAGGTGTAGGCGATGAGGGTGCCGCGGAAGAGGGACACGTAGCTGGTGGGGGCGAGTGGCGGGAGGGAAGGCAGGGAGTGGAGCGGGCGGGGAGTGGAAGGAAGGCGCGGGAGCAGGAGCTGGAGGGGGATTCCTGAAGTCCGTGCAGTACGACACCGGGCGGCGAACTGGCCATGCGGCTTCCGGCACATGGAGACTAAGCGTGTGAAGTTTCACAGGAAAGTGAACAGCATAAAGTGCAAGGGGGCCGTGCGGTTGAGGAGGAGGTGTACCAGTATTGTGCTCAAGTACAATGTCCCTGTCCCAACCCAGACTCCACCCACGTTTTGCGTGGGCCCAGCAGCGCATTCAGCTTGGCGGGGCTAATACCAGTTGGTATCTCTTTTTCGAGCGCTGCGTTGACCGCCTCCAGGGCGCGTTGGCCGACGCACATTGTTGCAGCTGCCGCCAACGCCCAGAAGGTGGGCCATAGCGGCAGGGCTGAGGTGCAAATGAGCACGTGCAGCACCGATATCGCGCAGAATTCAAACAGGAGGCTGCACGGAAACGGGATGGACAGGGTTTACACAGCAGCTGAGAAGAGGTTGCGTATTTGGTTGGACACGGGCACACCCTCACCCAGGAGCGCCCCGGGACCATCGGGCTGGGAAGCGCGAAAGCATGTACTCGCCTGCGTGTCGAAGTCCCACTCAGGGTAATTTAATACATTCAATGCAAACTTTAAGTGACGGCAACGTCACAATCTGCGAGCTGTCGTGGAACGTCTTACACATGACGATGGAACACGAGGCTGCCATGACCAGCGCGAAGACCTCCGCTTTGCTTGTCCCATGGTGACCAGTAACAAAAAGTTCCTTCTCAACCTTATGAGACATGGCGACAGGATCGGCCCGTCCGTTGTGCCACCCTGGGTGCGTTGCGGAACAAGCACTCTGCAAGCTGCTTACATGTTTGAAATACGTGGATGTGTGGGACACTTCTGTGAATGGAGAATAGCCTATTGACCTGTTTCCCCGCAGCAAGACAACAAGCATGGGGTACAGGGCGTCCTCAAGGGGAGCTCCCTTGGCGTCCCATGACACCACTCATCACAGGCCCATGGGCACTGAAGGTGTCGGAGCGTGCGGGAGCCACCCTGAGCCACCGGACCAGAGTCCGTTCCCTTTACACAAACGCTTGGCATAGGACATGCAAGCTTGCCGAGGAAGCTCGCATGGAGCCCCTGGGGGACTCCGCTGCCGCATTCCCCCCCACCCTGCCCGTTCAGTACATTATCAGGGTAACGCATCCTTGATTCCCGCTACTCATACAGGAGGTGCAGCGCCTTGCACGGCCACCAAAACCTTTAGCCGCAGCACGTTGTGTGCACCTTCCCAGTGCCTGCTAGCTGCTACCGCTGTGCGACCCCCTGTACTCTTCAAGCACCGCTCTGCGGAGACATACACCACCAACCAGTCGCACCCTAGGCCCCTTCGGCCCTCCCTCGTAGGGCAACAAACCCCGCCGCATGGCACAGGACAACCCGACTGCCAATCGCGCTTCCATGCATATCGCATCTCGTACGTTCACCCAAGAGCACGTGCAAAACCAATGCAATGCACCTCTCCCAGTTCTGTAGGCCGCGCGTGCGTGCGCGCGACCCCGTACATTGACCGTTCTCCCCTCGCGCGCACCAACCTCCGCCCCAAAATCCCCAGAACCTTCAATGCACCACATACTCTTCCATCAGACCATGCAGCCTCGACGTGCAGCCTCCTGACCGTACGGCTTTCTCCTCCCTACACGGCCAAGCCAGCTGCTCGCCTATCGTGGCCATCACCCGCACGGCCATCCACGCCGACCTCGCCACGCCCGGCTCCATCACCCGTACACACCGCGGCATGTCGGACAGGCAACCCATGGGGCCAAACCAAGCCAGCCAACCAGGCAGCCGGGGGCACAAGGGTCACCACCGCAGCCGCACGCCAACCAGCCCTGCCTGCCTCCCCTCCCCCACGCCCTGCAGCCCACGCACGAGCCACTAGGCGCTGCGAGCGGCCTGCTCCTGCGATGCACCACGCTACTCCTGCGCATCTTGGGCACGGCCGCTCGTGCCGGCCCTCCTCCGGCAACACTGGCCGCGGCCGCTGGAGCGGTGGCCCCCGCAGGTGGGGTGCATGAGGGGAAGGTGGAGCGCAACGGCGTCGTGCTGCCTGGGGTAACCCCTGCCGACCAAGGGCCACAGTCAAGGGCCTCACGGCCTCCTGCGCGCGGTGGTGGTGGGCAGCGGCTGCCAGTGCAGGCAGGCGGGGTCCACCTCGATGACCCGCTGGTGCATGTACTTGGCCCAGTGCTCCTGCACCACCTGCAACGGGAGCGCCGGGAGGCACAAGGCGTTGGAAAGGTGTGGGGCGCGCAGGGGAGGGCATGAGCGCTGCGGCAAGGAGTAGTCTTTCAGGTGCCGCGCGACTGAGTCGTGGTTCGGTCCACGCCGTTAAACGCACCTAACCGCTGCACTTTGTGCCGTACGTCATCCTCCTCTGCTTCACCCCGTGCGCCCCAAGCCTTCTCCGGTCCCCAGCTTCTCGACCCCACCCCAATGCGCCAGGCGCGCACCTTAGGGTCTGCGTGTATGAGGTGCGTGCCCTTCCAGTACTTGATGAGCCCCAGGCTCTGCAGCGTGTCCACGATGTCCTGGCCGCGGATCATGGTGGCCTCCGCCATCTCCTTGATGGACACGTCGCCCTTGACGTTGCGCAGCTGCTCCAGCAGCACGCGGGTCCAGTAGGAGCGAAACGACACCTGCAGGTACAGGAGCGGCAAAAGCGTGGGGATGAGAACAACTTCAGTCGTGGTGGTACTGATGGTGGATGGTGCAGCAGTGGATGGTGGACAGTGGGGGCAGGGACGAGAGATCATCTGAGTAGGTGGTAACCGGGGCGGGCCCCGAGCCCCCGGTCTCGGTAACTGCTAACCCTGTGCCGGCGGGTTGTGAACACGCACAACCCGCGCCCTGGCCAAGCGCTGGCCGCTGCCGTTGCCTGCCCCACACCCCAATACCCACAGACCCCCTTCCGGTTCCTCCACTGATGCCACCCTGTGGTTACCCACCGCCCCCTACCCACCGCGCCCAGGTCCGACAACGGCCGCTCCGGCGTGCCTATGCGGCCCTCCCTGCGGCTGAGCTCGTAGGCGAAGGCGATGAGGAACTTGCCGTAGCCCTTGCGCTGGTAGGCGGGCAGCGTGAGGATGCAGGCCAGGTTGTAGTCCTCCATGCAGCTCTTTTCCTTGCTGAAGTACCCCACCTGCACAGCGGTGGGGGCGTAATGGAGGGCAAAGGCACGGGCGGGAGAGGTTGTCAAGGCTTGGCGCGCTTCCGTAGATGGCCCGGAGCTGCATTGCCACGTCCTCGCCCCTTTTTAGCCTGCTGGCACTCCGATTCGCCCTCACCAGGTGGTATCCGTGCTGGTCCCGCTCGCACAGCACGTAGAACAGGAACGGGTCCACGTCGTAATAGAGCGTCTTGTGGTCCAGGAACAGCTTGGACAGCAGGCACAGGTTCTGGCAGTATACCTGGGGAGGTAGGGGTGCGGCGTGCAGCGAGGTGCACATGGGGGTTTAGGGGCACGGCTGGAGGGAGGAGCACGGAAGAGGGCGGGTCAGCTATGTCGTTGAGCACGTTCGGTGCAACTGATGTTGACCTCGCGCGTTGCAGGCAAGCATTCGGGTTGCAGCTGAGATTGCTTGGGCCCTGATTGGCTGTATGCTCCCACCTTGGCCTTCTTGCCGTCCACCTCGAACACGCTGATGGGCGGCTTGGTCACCGCCCCCCCCGTGTAGTTGGGCTGCCCGGGAGGCGGCGGCGGCGAGCGGTAGATCTCGTCGCCTGAGGTAGAGGCGGGGCGCAGCAAGGGGAGGTACAGGCGATGGAGCCGGAGCTGGGCCACACCAGTCACTCTGCCGGTAAAGGCTCCCGACCGGACATGTCATAAGTCTAGTTCCCCCCTGTCTTCGACATCCCTGTGCAACCACCCACCCGGCGGGTGCCGGATGTCCAGCTTGGCCAGGTGGCGCAGTAGCGTCTTCTTCTTTCGGAAGTATTTGAGCGTGTACTCGCACAGGTACAGCTTGGTGGCGGAGGCGTACGGCTCGGGGTACGGCGAGTAGTACCACGTGTCCATCTCGTACCGCCCGAACTCCACCACCTGCACAACGCGCGGCGTGCGGCTTAGCACGGTATAATGCATGCGTCCTGCGTTGCAGGATCCCCCCGCGCGAACATTGCAACTATCGGGCACAGCGCGCCGCCTGGCAGCTGCAGAGACATTTGCAAACGGCCTTGCACACCCTGCCCCTTCGCCTGCTCTGACGGCGTATGCCTCTCCTCCCAGCAGTAGGACTGCCGCTACGGCGACGCCCCAACGGGAGCTGGCAGTCGCCAGGCTGGAGGTCCGCGGCCCAAGCCCAGTCCCGGTACAGGGCCCTGCCCTGCCCTGACCACTGTTTTGCTTGCTCCTGCTCCTGATGCCAGGCCCAGTCCGTCCGCTTGAGCTACCGGTAGCTAGCCGTGCCTTGCGGCCACGACGCTACATAGCGCCTCCCCGGCCCCAATTCAGTCAAGCGCACAAGCGCACGGCACAACAGCTGGTACAGCAGGGCCCTGCCTTGCATTCTGGACCAGTCCGCTCACCATGCATGGGTACCGGTATGCCGTACCCCAAAGCCCCCACCCACCCCACTCCACCCCACCCAAGCTGCCTACCTGGATGTTCTTCACGCGCGGGGCGTGGTGCTCCTTGTCGTGTCCGTGGTCACCACCATGCTCGTCCTGCCGGGGGGCACAGGGGAGCACCGTAGGTTTGGCGGGCGAGCGCCAAGGAAGAGGGAGGCCCCTAGCAAGCTGATCGTAGCGGAGGACAGGTAACAGCTTACTGCCTGCATGCCCATGTGCCCGGATGCTTTGTTTGGGTTCCGTACGCTGGGTAACAGGACCAACTGCGCTAATAGGCCCAGCTGAGGTGAGGCCGACCCACGGGACGCTGCCATGGGCCTGAGGGATGCAGGACGTGGCAGAGGCGCATGGCGCCCTTAGCACCCGCCCTATGATACGCCTGGTCTCATCCACCTAGAGTTTGCTCACCACCGGAAGGTGGTGCGCCTCCTCATACTTCCGTTTTAACCGGCGTGTGACCTTCAGCGTGTTCCCGTCCCCTGTTGGGGACAGCAGGTCCCTGCGAGCGGGCCCAAGAGGACAAACTCAGCACCGATCATGCTGTGCTCCAAGGCCCGTTTCTGCGGTTGTTGTGGCCAAAAAGGCTTCGCACCCGCCAAGGCTGGAAGACGGGAGTATGTCGATCCGCGCTAGGCTGGGCCGTGGCGTCAGGGACCATGACCCCAGCTTGTCCGCTGTCACCCATTCGTCTAGCCGCCGATCTCCTGCAAAGCAAAGGGTCGGTGTCAGCCAGGCCATCCTGTTCCATCTCGTCCCCAAACTCGCGCAGATGCCGATACTTACTGTCGATGTAATGCACATAGTATACAAAATCGCCTCGTTCAAGGCGCTTATCTACAATCTCCACAGGGTCTGCGGCCGAGGAGAGGAAGGGTGCGGGTCGGCGGGTCGGCCTTCACCTCCTGCCCGCCAAGAAGCATTTCCGGGCACAGTACGCTTACGTTGTTGCCCATCAAAGCTCGCTATACATATTGCCTTCTGTCCGGTCTCGTATTGCGACTGCGAGGTGAAGTAGGTGGAGTCAACGCGGGAAATCCTTTCCTGCTGTCCTTTCCCTCAAGACCGCGAAAAATCCTAACCTGTAATGTTGATGGTGCGCCTTCCGTCATTGGTGTCAAATGAAAGCGCTTCCAGCGCGGCCTTTCCGGCCGTCGCGAAAGAGATGGAGGGTCAGTGAGGCTCAACGTGAAAGAGCATTTGTGTGTTAAGCAAGCTAAATGCTGTTATGATAATAAGCAGTGCTAGGCAAGACTCTTACAATCATCGGCATGGTAGTCCATACCCGCACCGCACCAGCAGAGCACCACGTCAGGCAGGACAGCTGGGCCAGGCTGGGCACACGCCTTTCCCGTATCCGCATTTCAACCCCCCTAAAAACTCCTTCCCAACACCCCAGAGCGCTCAAAGCAACGCCAGGGCTGCCGCCTCTCATTTCTGGGCAGCTGCCTTCGCCTGCTGTGCGGCCAAGTCCTTTTCCGCCTGCTTCGCCGCCTTCTGCAGACCCCGCTCCGGGTTGACCAGCAGCTCCATCAGCTCGTCCGTCATGAACTCCCGCGGGGACTGCAAAGCATGGATGGTGTTCAACAGCAAGTCAGACGCGACTGATGCCGTAACGCACCAGATCCGCAGCCCCTCATCCCGCCGTCCCCACATCCGCATGAGGGGTTCTGGGACTGCCACACCCCACCGTTTTCCCGCGTTGCACGTCCCAGAAAACCCCAGCCTCTCAACCACGCCGCATCCACCCCAACCCCAAACTAAACTGTTAACCCGTTGCTTTGCCACGCTGCGGCTACCCCCACCTCTTATGTACACGGCCAGTAACCGCCTAGCCCACAGTACGGTATCATCAGCGTGCGGAGTGTGAGTAACGGCCGTGATTCGGACCCCGCCTACCTTCTTGCCCTCCCGCAGCTCCGGAACCAGCGCCTCCACCGCCGCCCGGAAGGTGGGGTCGCTGTCGTACATGAACTCCATGGCCAGGCCCAGCTTCTCGCGGGACACGCGGCCCTCGGTGGCGTCCTGCGGGAGCGACGAGGCGTGGGGTGGAGCAGCACGCTTGTCGCACCCTGCAGTGTTAGCTGGTTGCAGGGCAGTACAGTCTCTTGCGGAACACGCGGCCGTCAAAAGCTTTATGCGGGGTTCAGGCGGCGCGAAAGCAGGCGCAGCGGGTGGTGCGAAGGATGGGGTAGCAAGCTTTCCTACTCCTTATGAAGACCGCTGCAGGGGTGACACACGGACCTTGTCGTGAGATACGCGACGCGCGGCAGGGTCCCCCGGAGGGTACCGGTAGACCGGGTTAGACGCAATCAAGTGCAGCGTGGGTGGGGGTGCGGGTGCGTGAAGCAGCGGCCCAACAGGAGAGCATAAGCGCATGGCATGGCAGGGCCGCCCCGCGGAGTATCACATGGACTCGCGAGGGGCGTGAGCTGCTTGTAGAAGAGTAGGATTGTGTTGCCGTCAATGCCCGATAACCGAAACATGGGAGGAGTGCGTCCCATTGGCAGGGTGTCTACCGGGAAGGAGCAACAAAAGCGGCAGCCGGGAAAGACAAACCGCATTTTGGCGCGCTACTGTTCAGCGATGCGTGCTACTACGCCCGCACTGCCTTGTGTAGCTGCCACGCCGACTGACCTGCAGGGTCTCTGCCGCGCGTTCCGCCTTCGCCGCCATCTCCAGGTCCGCCGCCTCGGCCGCTGCAGGTGGGGTGGGGTGGGGCGGGCCGTGGGTGGGGGTGGCGTGGGGTTGAATCGCGCGCAGCGAAATGGGCTGAGGTGAAGCTGGCCGCCAAGGTGGGCCAGAGTCGGCAGCGGCTGCTCTGTTCACGGTGTGTCTTGCAACTCCGCCCGGAGTGCATTATTACGGAGCGTCTGGAGTGATCACTCATGGCTAACAGACGAGGCCCGCACAGCTGGCCATCAGCCACGCAATATCAGTTGGAATTTGTAGTCGGCAATAGATCAAACCTCAGGCAGACTGGGCTATGTAGGGCGCGCCGCTCACCCAGCTCGCCGTACTCGTGGTTGTCCTGGAAGTAGTCGTACAGCTTCTCGAACGACGCGTCGTAGTACGGCGGGTTGTACGTCGGGTCGTAGTCGAACATCATCTGGGGAGGTCCATGGGGCATGGGCAGTGCCGTCCGAGGCAGTGCCGACAAAGGAAAGTGTTCAGGTTACAGCCACTACCACATGCACTCGGTGCTGCGCAAGGCATGCATGCTGCATGGCTGCTGCAGGTCCCTGGGAGCAAGGTTTCACACCGGCAAGATGCCTCTCGTTCTCATGTACCCCGCCAGGCACAACGCCGTGCTACGCTGCGCCGTGCAAGTTCGTGCGCTTGTCAGATTACGCTCGCCCGAGGCACATAGCCCGATTTTACGCGTGCACACCGCGCATGCGCAAACGGCAACTGCCGTACGTCCTAGAGCGCCGCCAACGGAACCGGCCAACGCGGCTTTCCGAGTTAGGAAGCTTCATTGCAAGTCTCACCGCCCACACAGTAGCCCCTTCACAGCCCTCCCCAGGCCCACCTTGCCCATGTACTCGTTGGTCCACTCCGCCCCGAACGCCGCCTCCAGCACCCGCCGCGTCTTAACGTTGGCGAGCTGGTTGTCGCAGAACCTGAGCACATTTACGATACCGTACTCAGAAATTAACATTACATTAACACTACAAAATTATCCGCTGGGCAGTATGATCAAGTGGTTGAGGTAGGGGGCAGGGGCAGCAGCAGAGACAGCACGGATAACATGGTCGCAGGCCGGCAGTGGAGGGACAGCACCAGCCACAACAGCACTTTAAGTCACAGGCATAGCATTCAGCGGTAGTAAAGTACTCGGTTGATTCCTCGCCAAGTCAGTGTGTTTTATCATAGCAAAGTGATGGACGCAAGACTATTGACCCGCTGCAGGCCGGCGCCACCCCTCAAGCGCCCTACCCTGCGCATGCTCCTAGCGCATCTCCCAGGATCAACAACTAAACACCCTGTCACAGCGCCATAGCGCAGCGCACCCCTTCTGCCCGTCCAGCAGCTCCCTCACCTCCTTCAAAGGCCCCCGGCACCAGGTAGCACGTACAGCGGCACCCACAACATTGCCGGGTACCCACATGCAATCAGCTTCCGCACAACGTGCCCACCGCACCTTTTCTGCCGGTCCAGCAGCTTCCTCGCCAACTTCAAAGCCCCCCCCAGCACCAGACGGCACGCGCGGCGGCACCCATAGCAATGCCCCTCGCACCTCTTCTGGCCGTCCAGCAGCTCCCGCAGCTTCTTCTCCTTGCTCCAGCTGTCGGCGCGGCCGGGCGCCACCACGATGGGCTCCGCGGCCCTGCAGTACAGAAGGTGCGCGCGGTGCAGCGCGACGGCGTACCTGGAGGGGGTAAGGGTGCGGGTGGGCGTGGATGTTAATACACATGCAGCACGTGTTCTGGTCCAAGTGCGCGCGGTGCAGCACAACGGCGTACCTGGAGGCCGACAAGCGTGGCGGGATACATGTCTTTCCTTGTGTCAGAAACACATGCAGCACGAGTTTAAAAAGTGCAGCTCCAGGCCCATACAGCGCGTCGAAGCGCCACGGCGAGCAGGGGCAGGGGCAGGGGGAGCAGAAGCAGGACACGGTGGTCGTGCGCACTCTTCAGTTTGGCCGGACCCACTTGACGAACATCGACAGCGTTTCCGTGCTTCCCTGACTCCTCACACGGTTTCCTCGCGCTTTACGCGTACCCACTTGACGAAACCTGCGAGCTCCTCGGGCGTCTTGGGCGTGATGCACACCGCCAGGGGGGAGAAGATGGCCTTGCCCCAGTCGGGCACGCGGCGGTCGGACGTGTCGCAGCCCTCGAAGAACGACTGCTGCAGCACAGCCATCGTCTGCGGGGGAGGATGCCAGCGCAGGGGCGGGTTTGCATTGAGAGCTCCCGGTGCATGCCGCAGTGGTAGTGGGTGGGGGCTGGGGGGTGAGGTTGTGCGGTATAGGAGTGCGGTGGCGTGTGTGGTACGGCAGGTTGTTGATCAAGGTTCCAGTGGGATGGATGAGAGGCGCGAGGAGGCGTGGCGTCTAGGCCCTAGTCTCTGTCTGCCTTCCCCGACACCACCTACTCGCCATCTCCTTCGTAACCCCGCTATGCCCCATCTGCTCACAATGCGATCCCGTGTGCGCTCTCTCACCACATGCAACGCTGTGGCAGCTTCCTTCCTGCCCTCCCACACCCCCGTACGGCATCGGGTACAGACATGGCTGCATGCTTGTTGCTGAGGGCGCTTGGTTCCCTCCCCATGCGCCCTTCCCTCTACCCCCATCCAATGGAACGGCAGCCCTTTGCCTGCCCCCCCCCACACACACCCCTTCTAGCTTGCTACACCAGTATTACTTGCCATACGATCCCTCTCCGGCCCCCTCAATCACTTTGCAACTAGCGCGTTGCCGGCGCTCGTATCCTCCCTTTCCCTTACCTCCATGTAGTGCGGCGGCAGCCTCCTGTCCGGCCGCAGGCTCATGAGGTCGCACACGGCCAGGCTGACACGCCCCTTGACCAGCACCATGTCCAGCCCGAAGATGGGCAGGTCGAAGCTGCAGGGGAGGACGACGCAAGGCACCACATTGCCACGATTACGTCGTCACACGACCAAAGACTGCCATAACAGTACAAAAAAGTCGTTGCTGTTGCATTGAATCGCTCGTTGACACAAGGGCGCCTTGTGTGCCTGGTGCTGCAGTGTTGCCCAACCGCCACAACGAGTCCCATCCGATGGTAACCCGATCCGATGCACCGCAGTGGCTCCCTCGCACTTCCGTCCGTTCCGTCCGACCGCCTACCCACCTGCCCACCTGACTACGCTGAATGCCCACACCCCCTGCGGCCTGCCCCAGACTCACTTGTACCGGGGGTACAGCACCACGTGCAGGACGTGCAGCCCGTCCTGCCGTACGCCCACCTCCACATGCAGCTTGCGGAACACGCGGGAGCAGTACACGCGGTTCTCAAGCGTCAGCCGGGGGTAACTGCACCGAGGGAGGCACGGGGATCGAGTGAAGGGAGTATGGGCCGTAGGGGCAAGGGATGTCGCGTGAAGGGAGCGGCGTGTCGCTGAGTAGTGCTCAAGTGCCCGAGGGGCACAAAGCGAGCTGCTCTGGTCTAAAAGTTTGACATGGCTCACAGGGCCGGGAGGCGGGAAGGGGTCTGCGGCAGTGCTGCGATGGTGCCGGCCATCCCTCCGGCTGCCAGAGGCTGCTGGAGGACTCCAGCCACCAACGACTGAAGCGTTGAATCAAGGACGAGGAGATCCGAATGCCGGCGGCCGGCGCCGCTTCTCCCCTTTCTGGATCCCGTCCACACACAACGGTACTGCCAGTCCGCCAGAACAAGACATTGCCGTGCGTGACCTCTTTGAATATCCAGGGCCCCGCTGGGCGCGCCCCCAAGTGGCCCCTTGTCCAGTAACGGCACCCCCGCTCACCCCTCGGCGCCCTCCTGCGGGTCGGGTATGTCGAATATGGAGTAGCCGTCCAGCTCCCGCTTGGGGTCCTCGCTGTCCACCAGGTCCCATCCCTGGGCCTTCCAGCGGTCGCGGGGGTACAGGTTCAGGTCTGGCGGGAGCAGGGCGGGCGGGATTTGGAGGGGCACGGGTTGAAGGAGAAACGGCGGGGTGGTGGGTTGGAGGGGTTACAGGTTCAAGTCTGGCGGGAACAGGGGAGGTGCATGCCGGGTAGGGAACACGGGCGGGAGTTCAGGCCTCGGGGGTGAAGCAATCACCGTGATCAAGCCTAGAACCACCGGGTGCACTGCCGCACAGTTCCCAACCTAAAGTACATTCATTCGACTAAGGGATTTGGCTTTCGCGTGAGCAACATGAAAGTCGGGCAGGGGCGTGCCGTGCGTAGCCCCATACGGACGGCGCAAGCAGTTCAGGGCTCTGACAGGTCTTGTCATGTTGGTCCCGTATGTGGTCAGATTGGTGCTCGCGTGCTGCCTGTGTATTAGCACACGCGTGTCTCCTCTTGGCATGGGGTGGGCCGCCCACAGGGAGCATGGCGGCCCAGGTGCGACCAGAGGATGCTCGCTGTGGGACGAGAGCCATTTGATCTCTTGCCACATGTAGGCAGGAAATTGGTAATCCGTCCCGGTGCTGGCCACTCGATCTGTTGCCGCACAACATGACCAGTTGCACAACATGCTAACGCCGCCTCTTGCCCCACGCAAACCAACATCGTGACACGATGCGTAAAATACTGCTGTCTGGTGAGAGCCATGTCGGGCCGTGCGGCGCCCCCTCCCGGACCCGCTGCTCACCCGTGTCTAGCAGCTCCCGCCAGTTGCCCTCAATGCGGGGCACCAGGAACTCGATGATGGGGTCCAGCGAGCCCTGAAGGGAGGCGCATACGGAAGGAACCAAGCACACCAACGGCGTGAGTAAAGTCGGTATCCTGTTGATGGTCCTGGCCGCTTCCCGTGCTGCGCCTGCTGCGCACGTGAGGCACTGCACGGATAGTCATGGCCAGGGATGCAACGGGGGAAGCGCTTGCTTGCACTGAGAACAAGTGCGTGCCAGGTGCGGGGCGACCAAGGAGCAGCACCGCTTGGCTGGCAAAGGGCAGTGGGGCGTCGGCGCACATGCATGCCCCACAACACCCATCGCTTGGCATGCGGCGGCACCCCACGTGGCATGTCCACAAGGCGGCAACCCGCCGCCACACGCCAGGTACGTCAATGCCCACGACGCAGTTGGCTGCGACGCTGGCCCCCCCTCACACGCGCCCATGCCACACCGCACGTGGCATGACCATTCGTCACAGCACGGCACGGCGCGCACCTTGAGAACCACGTGCCCATGCCCACGATCATTGTTTGCACCCCCAAGTGGCACAACCGCACCGCATGGCACGCACCCCGAGGCGCCACGTGCCCATGCCAACGATCATTGTTTGCACCCCCAATAGGCACAACCGCACCGCACGGCGCGCACCTTGAGGCGCCACGTGCCCATGCCCACGATGTCGTTGGCCACGGGGGCCGGCCACGCCAAGACGGGATCGCCCGACTGCTCCTCCTGGGGACGAACGCGGAAGGCGGGGAGATAACTTCTGTAAGAGGTCACTTATAGTGGAGCAGGGGTTGGACTGTGCGCCCAGCGTGCCGCACTGCTGCTCCAAGGGCTCAAGGGAGGCAAGATAACAATGGCGGGCTCGCGCGTACGCTCCTGCTGCGGAGCGCGGGAGGCAGGATGTCCCGGACGGGGTGTGGGAATGTGCTGTCAGGCGGGAGCATTGACGTGGAACGGGGGCCACAGGGGCCACGGGGAAGTCAATGCTGCACGCGATGCGACAGGAGCGAGGATGCCGGCGGTTGGGGGCCATGAACCCTCAGCGGGCCGCAAGTACAGCGCCAAAAAAGGGCCCGCCACTCTCTGGGGCGACTGTCCAGAGGGGGACTTGTACATGCCAAGCCAGGTGTGACGATGGCGTGTTGCCACGCGGGGTCGGCTGCAGGCCGAGGAGCTGCGCTGTGCCAACCTCAGCCGCAGCCTTCAGCCCTCAGCCCCTTGGCGCGTTGTGGCATCGTGGTGCTGCACATGTCCACCCGCCCAACAGCATGCATGGCTGCTGCTGCTCCTGACACTTCTTCTGACACTTGCTGCCGCCGCCGAAAGCGCTGTCCATTTGCGAATTCCACGGCCGCAGGCAAGCAGGCATGTGCAGCGCGCCGTACGCGGCACGGGTAAGTATCCACGTTACCGTTACGTCAGCAGACTCACCGCCAGCACCGCCTCCGGCGACAGCACCCTGCGCGGCCCCTCCTCGTACGCGTCGTCCAAGTAGTAGTACAAGCTCTGTACGGCAGCACGGCACGGCACATAGCATTTTAGGCATGCCGTACAGTTCCCACGAAGCCTAAGCCTGACAAGAGTGGCAAGGGCGTGACTGGTGCGGCACAATGCGCCCGAGCACAGTCACCCCTTTCGTTCCGCGGTCAGACACCGCCTTCATGTCCTGCAACCATGGGTCACAACCATTGTGCGTGTTGTACAAGGCACTAACCCAGCCAATGGGCCCCACCCCACAGCGCTTCTTGCCACCGGGCGCCGGTGGCCTCCTCAACACACCTACTAACGACTGCTACCTCGCGCTGTGGCGCCGGCTTCTTCAACCCTGAGTCCCCATTCCATCCCTCGCAATCCCGCCTCAGTACGCCCCTGTCAAACCCACCTCTGGGTCGTCGCGGAAGTTGTCAATCCACTGCTCCCCTGTCACGAGCTCTTGCCACTCCTGCTCCTGCTCCAGCAGCGACCGAATGAAGTCGGGGCTCCACGGCTCTGCAGGCCCGCCTTCGAGGTCCTCCTCCCACTCCTCCAGCCCTGCACCACCCTGCCCCTCAGCGCCCGCCGCCTGTTGCTGCTGCTGCTGCTCACCCGGCTGCTCACTTGGCTGCTGCAGCGGACCTTGCCCTTCCGCGCCACCTGATGCGCCTGGCCCTTGTTCTCCGGGGCCTTGCTGGGACGAGGAGGCGTCGCCGCCGGTGGCAGCGCGCAGGGGCGGCGAGGGGACGCGCCGGGCGCTGGGGTGTTGCCGGGAAGGGACGCCTGCGACGAGTGTCAAGGTGCGGCAGCAGGATGAAGGGCCGCAACTGATATGCTCCAGGTACATTGCAGCGGTGCCTGGTCGTGCTGATCAGGTGGATGTAGTCCGATGGACCTGATTGGCTTGCCCGCGAGGGCACGGCTGTCTCCCCACCCCAACCCCACCTGGGCAAGGAGAGCGGCACGGCAAGACCCGCGCAAGGCCCAAACACCCCAGCATCGAAGCTGTTGGTGCAGCTGTTGCAAGAGGGCATGCGCGTAGCGTTGTCGCTGTCGCGCCGGGGCAAGCACGCAGCATCGCCGTCGGCCCCGTCGGCAGACTCCGCGAAGCTGATGGCAACATTCCTCTCCCTCTCAAGCTCCGGGCATCTAAGGCCATGGTGAGTTTTGGGCTCGACCGCAAATTTGCAGGTACCTGTTTCAGACGTGCATTGCCGGCGGATACTATGCAAAATCAGAATGGGCCCTGTGGCCTGGCGGAAGTTAACACATGCACTAAAACATTACATATTATATGGTTTTCAATGGGTGGATCTAAGCGTTGGGTACTCCCGTGTCGTTGGCCTAGGCCCCGATGCAGCACAATCCTTGCCTTTGCCCCTGCGACACCCGCACTGCGTGCTTTTCACAACCCACGCCCATTAACCACCGCACCTCTACTAGCAACGCACTGCTCCTTTTGCACCTGCACTAGGCGGGCTTCCCTTCCTCTGTCTCTGTGTGTGTGAAAAGGGCGGGATGGAGGGTGCAACGTGCAAGGTTGGCTGCACAGGGGTCGACAGGCTGAAAAGGCGCATTCTGCAGCCTGCTTGCAATCATTCGCACTCCACCGCACACCCTGTAACTTACTAAGCAGTTTGCTTGTACTGTGGACAAACACGACCGGACACTGCCCACCCCTACTCATCCGCAAGTGATGTACGAGCGTG
This sequence comes from Chlamydomonas sp. 3222, assembly GCA_004335795.1. Classification (NCBI taxonomy): domain Eukaryota; kingdom Viridiplantae; phylum Chlorophyta; class Chlorophyceae; order Chlamydomonadales; family Chlamydomonadaceae; genus Chlamydomonas; species Chlamydomonas sp. 3222. The sequence goes on from QAXN01000714.1 coordinate 27,452, forward strand.
CGTGGTGCTGCTGCATTCATCCAAATCCGGCACACTGTATATCTTCAATCATCGCTCTGCATGTTCACGTCCTGCCTGTCCTCCCTGCTTGCCTCGTATGTCACGCGTGCCCTCCCTGCGCATGTGGTGTACGAGCGTGTGCTGGAGCAGCGCATCCTGACGCGCTGCCTGCAGGCCAGCAATGGACTGTTGCGGCCTCATAGCCACGCGCTGCTGCGGAGGCAGCACCCGGAGGCGGGGGGCGGGCAGCGAGGGGCTTGGGAAGGGGTTCGGCGGTAGGGCACGGGGTGGGGAGGGGACGAGGGCGAGCGGCGTGCGAAGGCAACGCACACAGGCGGGGGAGCAGTGAGGGGGTGGAGAGGGGGCGTGAGGGGGCGGACAAGGGGGCGCGAGGGGGGTGCGGAGGAAACCTCCAGAGGCGGGGGAGCAGTGAGGAAGGGACGGGGCTGTCAAGGCTTTGGTCTCGCCTAGTTCGTCACAAGGGACCCTTCAAGTTAGGGTGTCGCACAACCCCACCAACCCGAGAAAGTAGCTTGCTGTGCGATGCCGGGGGTCAGTGACGGCGGGGGAGCGGTGGAAGGGCGCGCTGAGGGGCGTGCTGCGGACGTGCGGCGCGGGCTGGTGGGCGGCTGCGGTGAAGTGTTGCAGGCCGCGGTGAGGGCTGCGACCTGCGGGTCAAGGATTGCTTCGTGGCATCACAACTTAGGACGCCAGAAGGCCATCCCACCCCAACTCCTCCCAACCCTCTCTCCCAACCCTCTCTCCCCAGATACGCCCAGCTTGCCTCCGCCGCTCGCTCCACCCTGGAGGACCTCCTGTCGCTGCAGCACGCCCTCATGGACCGACACCCAGCAATGACAGCTCCCAAACATCAACCGCAAACCACATCACCAGCAGCCCCACCCTGCCCCCGAAGACGGGGACGAAGACGGGGGCGGCACCAGCACCAGCATCAGCACCAGCACCAGCACCAGCACCAGCACCAGCACCAGCACCAGCACCAGCACCAGCACCAGC
>QAXN01000716.1:4665-15693 GCA_004335795.1 Chlamydomonas sp. 3222
GGGGGAGCGGGGGGCGGAGGGGGAGCGGGGGGCGGAGGGGGAACGGGGAGAGCGGGGGACGGAGGGGGAGCGGGGGGCACGGGGGGGAGGGGGCGACCTCTCCTCGAAGGTGGGGCAGCACTGCGCAAGAGGGAGGGAGCGACCGAACGCGCATGTTTTACGGTTACGAACGGCATGCATAATTGCACAACTTATTTTTGCTGTGTGCATGCGTGGCGGGCGGCAACACACAAACGATGTAGCGATAGCAAGCACTCAGCACATATCCACGCCTCATTTCGTCCACAGCTATTTTAAATAATGCACGGCACTACCGGGTGTCCCAGCCCACGCTTCCATGGGGCCCAGTGGCTTACCCTGTGGTCGTCGTCCCAGAGGGCCACCTGCCAGCCCTGGCCCTCGGGCAGCAGCTCCGTCAGAGTGTCGCACGTGCCGGACAGCGTGATGCACACCTGCCGGGTCGAGAGGTCAAGGGGGAAACACAGACGTTAGCCTCGGCTGGAGGGCCAGGCAAGGAACAGGCTGTGCACAGAGCAGTTGGTCCCCTGGTGCACGTGCCATCCAGAGGCCTCGTGCGCATTGTCCCACACATGACAGTCACCCTCGTACTTTCCTCCTGCAGCACACTGTGTGCACGGCTGGGTGCCTAAGCTTCATCAAGCCCACCTGAGCATCGCGGGCCTGGGCCTGGTTGAGGGCCAGGCTGCCGACGTTGAGGGTGTAGTCCTCAGGGCCAGCGTTGGGGGCGATGGTGATCTGCACGCGCGTGATGACCCTGCCGTTCAGGGAAGCCGAGACCTTGGTGCCGGCAGCGCAGCTGGCGCCTGCACAGTAGCAGCGAAGCAGCGGTAGCAACAAGTTTTTGATGAGCGTGTGTTGCAATATCAAGGGCACAGGAGGCACGGGCGGCGCAAGGGGTGGAACAAATCTGCAACGCAGAGCCAGGAGCGGGGACGCCGCACCGCTTGCAAGCGTGTACAGGGTCGGCTGCTAGGTCTGCTACATGAAGAGTACTTACGGACATTAAGCATGAACTTGTCCAGCGGGGCATTGCAGCAGCTGCGGGCAGAAGGAAGTCGAACACAGGGCTGTCAGCGAGCAAGTTGAAATCTCGAGATGCCATACAGAGCAGCACCCAGCATGACGATCGCATTACACGAGGCGCATCCATCCGTCATAGCAAGCAGGGTAAACAGTCGTTCAGCCTTCTGCAAAGCCGGCGAGTCGTTAACCAGGATGACTCACTAGTCGCCGGGGGTCTCGCAGGTGTTGGAGTACTGAATCACCCAGCAGTAGGTGTTCAGGCCCTCCTGAGTCATGCTGATGTAGCGATCAGTCGAGTAGCGGCTCTTCTTGGGGTCCCTGGCGCACTTTCCGGAGTAAGGGAAGGAGGCCTCGGCGACGGCCCTGCACGATACAGAGGCATCAAGGTTCAGCAAGGACACGCATACTGCCATACTTGAGATAATATGCCGCGTCCATATGCGGCGACTGTCCGCCACGACTACGAGACAGTGCGTCGACACTGGGCCTGTGCCGAGAAGGCACACGCCGCATTCGACAACATGTGACAGCAGAGACCTCCTAGCACGATATAATATGACCCTACAAAAGAATTGTTCCTCTTGCATGTAGACCTCCTTCAGATCATGGTGAAAGGCCCCGACAAATTCATGCCCACCCATTTACTCACAAGGCGGCCACCAGGGCCAGCGCAACCACGACGGCGCGCATGCTGGTGATGCTGACTACCACCACGTTACACCTACGCATACGCAGCGGTGTTGACGTTGTAAGGTGAACGCACGGCCAACGGTGACAGCATCATCTCCAACAGTGGTCTGCAGCTCCTAAAATGCAGGATCGGTTATTGCCAATGCTTAATGAATTTGGTGCTGTTATGGTGTATCATGTGATCTCGTGTCTCTGCCTCGCGCTGCTCACCGGGCAAGGTCACTGACAAAACTTTATCCGCCCAGTAGAGAGCGGTCCTAAGCCGATAAAATCAACGTCACAACCTGTCCGGTGCATGAAGGGAAACATATTTCACTATTAGCTTTTCTACCGAAGTCGGTGCATCGGGTGTGTACAGCACGCGGGAGGCGGGCGGTGGGCGTGAATCTGGACCGCCCGGTTCGACAAATTACTGTCGTGCTATTGGCACTCATACACAAGCCAATCTTATACTGCTCATTACTTATGTAATAGGATGGACCGGACTTGTGCGAATCCCTGGGACGCCATACCCCGCCAAAATCCATCTTCTCACCGAGACGCTTACCTATGGTAGCTTTGGGCAGGGCAGGGTAGACAGTGATGTCTATCTAGCATTATTATAGTCTTTGGGTGAGCTTACGTACAGGAGCATGCTTTCAGCATCCGGTATGCCTCGACGATTTGTGAGGGGCAGTTGGGAGACATTTGGAGCAGCAGCATGGGGCTTCTTAAAGTTCTGGACTACGAACTGGAGCCGTTCGTCATGCCGCGCAGAATATGCAGTAATCGTCTTGGTTCTACCTGCCTGGGCCTGGGTTACCTTGACCGTATGCATACGGGTGGCATCGAGCAGAAGCACATACCAGCGACCATGAGCATATTTCCCGTACATATGTTTATCGTGCCGGCTGGTTCGCCGCATTACGGGGTCCCGCTTGGTCGCTTGCTGCGCTGTGCCTTCGCAATGTCACTGCTTTGAGCCACTGCACCATTCAAACGTTCTTAACTGCTGTAATCACCAATGATATTGCTAGCCACTTAAAAACCGCAGTGGTCGTGGTGCGCAGAGGGCCTCCCATAGCTCCCGTTAGTCGGTGGCCCAGGGGCTCCCCTGGTCCGGTCCGTGGACCTTGTCACACTAGCATCAGACTCTGCTGCTGCTATCCTCTGCTGTCTTACCGACTAAAGCAGCAGTGTGCACCGACGGCCTGTCGGCGGCAGGGGTCTGTGTGCGTGATGATATCGAACGTGTGAGCCAAACAAGCACGTAACCTGTTGAGGAACCGCTTGACGCGATGTGCACGAGCATGTCTGTACGACGCAGGGACAGCCTAGATGCAAGGTATGGCCATCATCCAAGGGTTGCAGGAAAGGAGCAACCGACAACAGGGAATGCAAAGGACCACAACCACAGGGGACTCCCATTTGGCGACTCCCATGTACCTTGCCACTGTGCTCCTTGTGCTGCACAGTGAGGGCTTACAGAGCCTGGCAGGCCAGGATTGATGTGGGCGGCCAGTTCCGCCGGTTGGAATGGAAGGGTTTACCGTTAGTCGCCTACCCTGTCGCTTCAGCGTGTCTACGGAGGATTTAGGCTGTCAGGGGAGTCCCCCACGTACCGGGTTAACAGGTTTACTGCACACCGTTGCTTCTTGTAGGCTAGTCGAAGTGGAAAAAACCCATTCGACTGTTGTGGTATGCGTTGAACCTGCTAACTCACTCTTGCGACGACGAATCTGAGTCGATCCAGAAAGTGCGACACAGGCAAGAGTAGGACCCCGACCTTGATACCTGACATGTGGTACGGCGATGAGCAAAAATGTTGTAGGCCTAATTATGCAATGCACAGCCACCTGGTGCGTTGAGGCGGAGCAATCGACAGTCGCAGCAACACGTAAGCGATTATGCCAACGTGGAGCTTGAAGGCTACACACACGAAGCTGATATCCATATTATCCAATTATTTCAGAGTGGAAGCAAAAGACCCTGTAATGGCCCGCTGCCGAGACGGCTCGACACTTCCACGGAAGACTCGAGTCGAGACTTGTCCGTTAATGCGAATGAGGGCTGGTGAACAAAACCCAACAATGCACTGTCTGTGACTGTAAGGCGTACAGCAAAACGACAGTACATAGGCTCTATGGGGATCGCTCATGTGCGACCACGTGCTCGGGCACCAACGAGCACTCAGCAGTGACCCGCGAACCGACGCAACGGGAAGCCTCTTCCCCTCCCAGATTCTCGTGGCGCATGCGGCGGAGTACACCGTGCCATGGTACCCAGGGCCACCACGGGGACGGCGGTGCCACACTGGGCAGCTACACACGTGGCCACGCGGCTGTACCACGGGCGGCTACACGACTTGCCCAGCTGTACCTATGGCCGCGAGGGCCGCGTCAACCACCACCGCACTGCCGACGCGCAGCGCGACACGCTGCACCCTCACGGATGCATGGCACTCGGGCCCAGTCCCGCAAGGCCACCCCGCATTTCCAACCTGGCATCATCCGCACCAGTCCTAGGGAGGAGGCGGCACCGCTACGGTACTGCCTGCTGCAGTCCAAGACCAACACGCCTTGGTGCCATTGCACTCCTTCCATGCGCAGATGCCATACCCCATTGCCCTGCCGCTCGACTGCACCAACATATGAGGGGCTCCCACAGGATGACATCTTGACATGACACTCGCACAGCCCGCGCTGCAGGTTCGAATGCATGCTCCTCTCTGCCATGGTGCTTCTAGTAGGCCAGTATGCCCCCCCCCCTTGGGCACACGGAGCTTCCCACCCGTGGAAGCGTGGATCCCTTACCTCGCATCTCGCCCACTGCTCGTTCCGCACACAGGTGCGGTGAGGCACGCGTGCTCCGGTCCGAGCCAAAGTAACACCGCCACACTGGTCGTCAGCCCACCACAACTCCACCCGCAGCCCAACTCCCCCTGCACTCACTCACGGCAGTGCACCCGCAAGTGCGCATGGAGTTACCTCAAGCCACCGCAGAACGCCAGGGCCTCGTACGCAACCCCGCCTCACCGCCGCCGCTGATGTGGTGGTCCTCCGCGCCCCGCTCAGGGCTTCCCCAGGAACCAGCGCTAACCCGTACGACACTGCTCATACGCGCTGGTACGGCATTGCTGCCGCTACAGCAGGTCCTCGGGCGTGAGGCCCCTCAGCCTCAGGTAGTCAGCCTCGCTCATCAGGGAGGTCCGCAGCTGCTGCGCGTGCTGCGGCGTGGGGAACAGAATGGCCACGTAGCCCTCGCACGTGGGCCTGGCGGTTGGGGGCAGTTCGGCGGTTGGGGGCAGTTGCAGGCAGTTGGACGAGATGCAGCCAGACTGCCAGTGTGTCGGTCAAACCAGCATCAGTTTTGTGTGGGCTAAGGGGTTGCGAAGCGCAAGGCAGTGGGCGTGGGTTTTTGACGTGGCCGTGTGCTCACTGGTGCCTCGATGCGGCTGGGACGCAACGCTGCTGTTGCACCCCCCACCCCACCCCCGGCGGTTTGGTAATGGGTTGGACTGGGTTGGGTTTTTTGTATATGCCTCATCATCGACCTCGTCGATTTGTGGACTTCGTATGTCGGCCTACCGCCTGACCCCCCCCCCCAGTACTGCTTTCTTGTTCCCCCCCAGCACCCCAGGACACGTGCGGGCAGTTGGTGCGGGCAGGCTGGCCCCAAGGGTGCACGTATGCCCGCCCGTATGCGCGCCAGCTTGTTACGGGGCACAGCGGGGTGTCAGATGCGGGGTAGCACCTAGCAGCTGCGGACCTGACACCAGTCGCACCACCGTGTAACCAGCACATGTGCACGTGCTTTAAGCTGCAGCATTTGAGCGCTCTCCCGCAGCAACACCAAGCGCCGATCTCTAGGCCCGTGGACGGCTCGTGCCACGCATGCGTGTGCCAGTGCCACCACACCGGTGACCAGGGACACCCACCGCGCAAGTGTGCTTCCCTGGCCGGTGCGCCCGGCGCGCCCTCACCTGTCGTACAGCAGCCCCGGCCGTGTCAGCAGTTGGTCGTTGACCTCCAGCAGCTGCCCGCTCGCCACGCACAGCACGGGGAAGCTGTGGGTGGAATGGGCATGGAGTGGGACAATGATATACAGTTAAAACCTGAAACGGCTTCCACCTGCTCACGATTGCGTGTTGGGCTGTTGGCAGGTAGTGCAGGGCAGGTGAGGGACGGGAACGAACCGGGGTAGGGCGGGTCGGGTCGTAGAGGGGCATAGCAGACTTGTCAGTCCATGCGGCGCAGTATTTCGCATTCAGGGCAGCCGCAGGATCAAAGAGTCGCTGCGACGGACGGGGCAGCCTGGGTGTGTGGATGTGGAGGGGATGGTTGTGCACGGTGCGGGCGCTGCGGGCGGCGAGGCAGGAGGCAGGGGGGGAAGCCTACTCGCACTGGGGGAAGCCTGCAGAGACGTGGACTCTATCATGGCAACACACATCATGGCTACACAAGCCCCACACCCGCACCAGCGATCACAGCCACCGACCTGCCACCTACTTGCCTCGCCCTGCCACACCCTGTCTCCTGATGCTCAGTGCCTGTACCTGCCTCAGGCGCATAGTGTCTGCATCCCGCACCGCATTTGCTACACGCCCCATATCCCCACCAACGCAGCCCGCACCCGATCCGGCGCCCACAGCACACCCCAACAGCCCAGCACCCCCAGCAGCTGCCTCACCGCTCTCCCCCCTTGCCCTCCACCCGCGCCAGCAGCGTGTTGGGGTGCAGCGGCGCCCCGCGATTCTTGCGCTTGCCGGACAGCTTGGTGGACGCCCGGTCCTTGCCGCCGCCCACGTCAAAGTTGACACGTGCACACTCGGAGGGCGGGAAGGGTCTGTGCGCCAGGTATGAACGGGGCAGGGGGCAAGGGGCAGGGGGCAGGGGGAGGGCTCAGGACTGGCAAGTGGATGGGGAAGTGGGGCACCCCGCGTGGATGCCGGGCGGGAAGACTGAGACGCGTGGGTAAACACCCACGAGGCAGCGGGCTACCAGGGGTCAACGCCGTCAATCGCTGTATCCGTGTTGGCATGTCGTACCACGGTGCCAGTTAGGCTTCGCTGCTTGGCCTTGGCATTGCACGGCTTAGCCATGTCAGCCGTAGCTGGAGTAGCTGTGTCGCTGCCCCAATGACACCCGCCTGGCTCCGCGCGCGCACAACAGTGTCCACCTTACCGGTGTTCACACATGCCCTGATGCACCAGGTGACACATGCACGCATGCGCTGCGAAGGGGCGCATTGATGCTACCGTCTAGCTACACCGGTCCACGGAGTTTTGAGGTCTTGTTGACAAGGACAGAGAAGACACAGCCCCGCGTGCGTTGGCATGCAGCCTGCAGCGCACCTCACTTCCGGCTGTGAGGCGGGCCCGCCTCTCCCGCCGCTCCCAGCAGGCCCAGGCGGCGCCCCAGCTGCACCCGCCTCGCCAGCCGTTGGGCCCCCTGCCTCGGTCCCTGCCTCCCCGCCCTCTGCCTGCGCATCGGTGGCCACCTGCCCCTGCGCCCCCGGCTCAGCGCCATCCGCAGCTGTCGGGCCCCCCTGTGCCCCTTCCTCTGCGTCCTCGTCTGCAACTGGCGATACTAGCTCCTCAGCCGACAAGCTTTCTAGTTTTGGAGGAATGTATTGAAATGGTAGTGGGGTGTATCCCGTCACCTTGCGGTGTGTCGAAATGAGCGGATGCGACGGCGCGAGGCCGACCACCGCTAAGCCGTTGGGCGCGAGGAAGACGTATTGATCATGGTGATTTCGACCTTGTAGGTCGACTGCAAATAATCGGGTGTACTTGAGTTCAGTGAAGGTTTGCGGACGCGGCGGCAGCAGCTCGGGGTGACTGAGCCAGTCATTTGGCGCTTGGTTTTTGGTGGTTGTCATCTTGCACAACAAGAACTGCAGAATGTGCCGAAAGACCACGCGGCTCGCCTTTGGCGTGATTCCGGCAGGGGACCTCCCGTGACAAGTTCAACCTCGCCTGTAGGCCAGGCGCAGCCCACGTGGGCTCACGGCTCCTGGCCGCTCCTTACTTGCGGGCAATACGGCTGGTACCAATCAGCCTTTGCACACGGAGCCACCCAGCCGCCTGGGACAGACATCTGCAAACACCGCACCACTGCCTTGGGCCTACGCCCCGCGTCCGCACACTCCGGTCTCACCGTCATCCGCCGCCACACCAACCCCTGCATATCAAGCCAGCACACCACGCCTACCCCGTCCAAGCCCTCCTTGACTCGACACGACTGCATCCGTCCTTTCATGCGGCAGTCAACCGCCCTCGTACATGTACGTCACGCCAATCCATCATGGCCTACCCCGCGCGGCCGCTGACGTGCCCCTCCACGCCGGTTTCCAGCACGCCAGCCGCTTCCCATCATTGGCACCTAACGAAGGGTCAAAGGGCATGTGCGGTACCCGCAGTTCCCAAGAGCTTTGTCGCAGACTCTTACCCACCGCAGTCCAGCGTCCTCAGCCCTCCCAGATCCTGCCACCCACCCACAAGTCACCTCAGCAAACCACACCCTGCTACTCCGCCCGCCCCAACCCCCCGCCCCTGCCCCTCACCGCCCGCCCTGCCGCTGCCCCTGCGCCGCCTCCTGCTGCAGCTGCAGCGCAGCCTCCTGCTGCACGTGCTCCACAAACTGCACCAGCCCGAACCCACCGCCACCACCACCGCCCTGCTGCCCGCCCGGCCCCGCACCGCCCCCGGAACCCCCGCCTCCTCTGCTACCCCCTCCGTCGTGGCCGTCCGGCTCGTCCAGCAGCAGCTGCTCAAACAGCTCGGCGTCCTCGCCGCCCTCGCGCAGGAACTTGATCTGCAAGCACAAAGTCAACCGTCTTGCCATATGGGTAGTGAGAGGTATTCTTGCATGGTACGTGCGAGTGGAAGGGGTGGTGTAACAGGAGCGGTGGAAATCTGCGCACGGACGCGTCACCACCTTGTCTGCATCGATGGCCGTTGTGCAAACGGCGTTGGTGTCGCACCGCTGCCGCCATGCGTTCGCACCTGCCTTGTCACAGGCACACCCAAGCAGTGACCCGGCTTGGCACCAAGCCTCCACCAAGACCCGAAAAACGTCTCCGCTTACGCTGGCCGCAAACGCCCAGGGCCGCGCAGGACGCTGACGTGTCCAAGCAGTCCGATTGCCCCCCCCCTTGCGGCGTGGTGCGCGCCTCACATCCGCGCTGGGTGCCGTGCCCTTGGTGATCACCCACCCCTGACGGGTTACCGGTACCCCCCTGCGCTAGAACTGCCCAGCGCTCTGCACCAGGACGCAGTGCACTGCAGCTCCCCTCACCTGCGGCGTGATGCGCCTCTCCGCGCGGATGGCTGCCACGGCGCGGCGCAGGGCGCTCTGCTGCGGCGGCGGGAAGGGCACCCCGGGCGGGCAGCGGGAGGTGTAGTACACCTGGGCGGGGGGGGGGGGGGTACAGGGCGGGTGCTCGGGTTGATGAGCGAGTGGGGAGATGAGCCGGGTGACAACGCATGGTTAACGTGCTCAGGAAATTTCGCCAATCCAACATGATTTCGTGTTGCTGCCGAACGGAACTGAAGATTGGAGAAGTGATCGACGTCCGTCTTCAGCGGCGAGGGCGACATGTCATCAAAGGGCGCAGTAGCCCGTCTCGCTTCGTCGCTCCATCACAGGTCGCTCCATCACAGGTCTCCCTCGCTGCACCTCATCCTCGCGTACCCTCGCCCCCGTATCAAATGACCATGCCGCTGCACGCACACACGCACCAGGATGAGGATGTATGCGTCCAGCAGGAAGATGTGCGGCGCGCTCCCCGGCGCCCCCGCCTCCCCCTGCGGCCCCCCCAGCGCAGCACGCGACAGCGAGTGGCGGGGGTAGGCGGGCGTGTCGGGGTCGGCGTAGGAGGACAGCAGCGGATACACGGCGCGCACCAGCTCGGGAGGGGGGAGGGAGGCCCACAGGTGCCTGGGGGGAGTGGAAGGGCGTGGGGTGGATGCGTGGCGGTCGGCTACCTTTTAAGAAGACACGTGCTGGGTGGTCAGTGGAGGGCGCACAGCCCAGGCCATGTCGGCGGCGAAAAATCATGATCATGCCTGCCGGCCGGCGTGCGGGCCCATCCCCCTTGGCGATGTCCCCACCCAACCCACACGGGTTCCTCGCGCTTTACGCGTACCCCACCTTAGGAAGGCCGTGAGGTCGGGGTGCTGCCCCTCGCCCGGGGGCGCCAGCAGCGGCGACCGCAGCAGGGCGTACACCAGGCGGGGCAAGGGAGCCAGCAGGGGCGCCTGCGTGAAGTGCAGGTCAGCCTGGGGGGCAGGGGTGGGGGTGGGAGGTCAGGCGTTGCGTTGGGACGGGTTTGGTGGGAGTGAGCCGGCAAAGCCGTGGCCAGTGTCAGGGAGAGGCTGGGAGGGCGGCTGCACGAAACACAGGTTGGGCCTGGGGGTACACAGGTGGTTGTGGTGGAGGTTGGGCGGGTGAGGGTGGGGTTAGTTGGCGAGGCGGGGTAGGGGCGCCAGCAAGGCGCCAGCGCGCGGTTCGGCGTGAGGGGCACAGGTGGTGGAGGGAGGTCCGCGAATGCTGGGGTCACGGACTCGTAGACAGCGTGCCGGGGTCCACGCGGGGTCCTTGGGGACTCCGCAAGCGAAGCGGAGGCTTTCAAATCCAGGCAACCAACAGCACTCGTGCTGTACAGACCTACAAACCGCCCGCCCTTCCGTAAGGTCTGAGCCCTGGCCCCAACCCGCACCCACCGGCACTGTCGCCAGCTGCTGCGGGTCCATGGCGGAGTGCACGTTCCTGGGGGGGACGGGGGAGGAAGGACCGGCAGGGGCATAAATTGGGTTAAGCAACGCAGGGGCCGAGTAAGATCCATCAGGACGCGGGGCACTCAGCAGCTATGGCCGGCGCATGGGTCGCCCTCTCGTTGACCAGAGGACCTGTGCATGCCCAGCCCACGCACATGCCCAGGCCACGCACACGCCCAGGCCACGCACGCCGCTTCCGCTCCCCCAGGTGGCGGCCTCCCCTTGCCCCCCAGCTCCCCACCTGTGGTAGTTGATGGCCAGGATGACCAGCCAGTCGCGCAGCAGCAGCCGAGCCTCCTGCGGGCCCTGCGGTTGGTGTGGGGCAGGACGGGGGCAGTACGTGACCAGTGGACAGCTTCTGCAAGTCGGCCTGGAGGGAGAAGGCGGCCAAGGTACGCAGGGCTTATGGCGATACCCTGGGTACGCATGGACGCAGGGACCCGCCCCTTGTGCTGACCTCCCCTCACCTGCACCTGCAGCTCGCCGGGCGGTGCGCGCCGTCCCTCACTCCACTACCAGCACCTCGCTGTATCAGC
>QAXN01000718.1:0-28426 GCA_004335795.1 Chlamydomonas sp. 3222
TGTCTGGCAGCACACGGGAGGGGACCTCCCTTGCTCCAGGGGGGTGGACTGGCACGACCGTATTTTTAGCGTATTTGAGCGTATTTTGCGAACAGACCCCCGTATTTTACCTATTTCTAAAAGTACGCTCATTTGGAACGTACAGTGCAGCCCAGGACAGGGTAGAGTGGTCCTTGCGCTACCTCGCAGCGTTGGAGTTTGGACCATGGCCAAGACCTGAGCTGGCCTGCAGGCTGCAGCCCTGCACCATGCCTGCACGGCAGCGTGCAAGGGAGCCCTCTTCCGACCCAGGGTACGGAGGGTGGCGCACAGCGACAGGATGACGTGCTCTTACAGTACCAAGGCTCTGAGCCATGCTAACGCTTGTTGCATAGCTCCAAAAGTTGTCCAGGAAGGGCAGGCAGGCCACCGCGCCACCCAACCTTCAATAACAGCTAAGGGTGCTTCGCTGCTGTTACAAAAACTCCAAGCATACACTAGAAGCAGTGAAGGTTCGACAATGGAGAAGCCAGAGACTGATGTTGACCTGCCTCGCGCGCTCATAAGGCGGATAGTTAAGGAGAAGCTTACAGAACTGGCTGGTGACGATTCCAAGGACTATTCAATCAACAAGGATGCGCTCACGGCCCTGTCGGAGAGCACCAAGGTCTTTATCAGCTTAATTGCCTCAACCGCGAACGACATTTGCCAGGAGAAGCGGCGACAGACTGTCAACGCGGATGACATCTTCACAGCACTGCAAGACCTAGAGTTTCCGGAGCTTATAGCGCCCTTGAGGGAGCAACTGGAAGGTAAGCGTCGGCGCGAGGTGGCGAAGGGCGGGAAAGGGTAGAACGCAACCCTAGCGACGTTGTCGCGAGAAACGGCGCCCTTAAGCTGCGTGTAACCATTCCTTAGTCAGGGAGGAGAGCCGATGTCCCTATGCTGGACTGGGGTTCGCCGGGGGGGATGGACCTGTGCTGCTGTGTGCCTGTCCCACCTGTTTGCCTCTCCGCCCCCGGAAGCGCCCCAAAGGCGCCAGAGATCCGGGAAGGCGGCCTTGCAGAATTCTAAAGCTTTTGGTCCGCGGCATGCGGCGCGCGCCGAACAGTGTCGTTGTCCCACGGGTCACCTCTCTTGTGCCCTGTCCCCTGCCTGCTCCCCCCGCCCCCACCCTCACCTCAGCTTTCAAGGAGGCCGTACGGGAGCGCAACAAAAACCGCCCATCCAAAAAGCGGAAGCAGAACGTGTTTGACCAACCCCTGGTCATTCCGCGCAACCCCAAGCAGAGCCAGCAGGGTGGGCTGCAGGGCTCCGAGCTGCAGCCCGACGAGCAGGGCGACCTGCAGGGGCTGGACGGCGAGGGCGAGGTGGAGCTGGAGGGCGAGGCGGGTGGGGAGCTGGAGGGCGGCGGGGATGGGGACGGCGACGGCGACGGCGAGCTGCTGTTGCCAGGCGACGGGCTGTCGGACGGGGGCGACATGCCGGGCATCGGCATGATGATGGGGGACATGGGCATGGGGATGGGCCTCATCAACGGGCAGGGGTGAGGCGCTGACCATGCGCAGGTGCTGTGTGCACGGCATTGGGTACGTAGAACCAGGAGACCTGAGGCTTAGGCATTGGTCGTGCGTGGGCTTTCACATACAGGGCCTTGTGCGCAGTGCACCCCCGACTGCTCATGTGCATTATGCATGCCACCGTGCGACTACGTAGGGCACTATGACTAGCATGCATGTCAGCAACTGCCTCTGTCGCCCAGGAAACAAGTGCGGTCCTGGCGCGTGTTGATCAACGGATCGTATCGTGGGAGGTGCTGAGTCCTGCACAGACGCCTCAACTGTCATTTACGATACGTGCCCCGTGCAGTCTGTGGACGAACTCAGTAGCTTGCCACTGGCGTTCCCTGACGCGTTGTTCCGCTTGACACTGTGCGCCGCGACTGGTCCTTCGTGCAGCCTAGTCCTGGGTGCTTACCGGTAGTGCCTGGCTGCATGAGTGAGCATTGCGTTGTCACTCGGCTGAAGTATACCATGATTCCTGGTTTCGGAAGGTCATCATGGCTTTGAGAGGCCCCAGCTTGATGTGCCCGTGCGCAGTAGTCCGTTGCTGGGTGCTTTCCTTTACCCACTATTGGCGTGCAGTCTCCACTGGTATGTGAAGCACGTACGGTTACTGATACCGCCGGATGGGCTCACGCGTCACGTCACATGCTAATATGCGTAGTGGGAGAGACCGCTGACCCAACGGATAAACGCATCTGCGTGGTTCTGTTAATGTGTGCAGCTGCGTTTTGTGAAATTCACCCTTCTGCTCCAACCACGGCCCACCCCTGGCTTCGGGTGGTGGACGGCCGCCTCCTTTGCACCTGGCCGGAGGCCCTTAATACTAACTGATGCAAGGGCAGATACTGCCCAGGAACCAGTACACGTACTGCGCCTACCCTGTCTTGTTTGCCTGCCTGGTGTGGAGGGGTGCGTCTGTGCGGGGGGCGGTTATAGGGCACGTGTGGCCTGTGTTCGTGTGAGCCCCTTGAGGTTACGATGGGGGAGGAGCGAAAGCAGCAGCCGGGGCCCCAATATCGGCTCATTCCTCCGTACAGCTGCCTCGTATCCGGTTCCTCCTGGGCAGAAGGGTGGTTGGGAACCGCGACAGGGGTGCTGCGTGTGCTCTGTGGGTGCGTCTTGTGGAGAAGCTAAGTGGGGGCGGGACCAGGCTGTGGTAGGGTGAACTTGAGGCCCGCACGTCGTGGCCTGGACTTTGTGGAGCTTGTCGCTCCTTTCCGTACAGCGAGAGGGGTGGGAAACCCCGTGTCTCTAATGGCCGGGACCAGCTCTGTGTTTTGAGCGGGATGGGGCTGGACTGTGGATGGGGACCAAAACTGTAAAACCATAAATACATCCAACCCTGAACCAGAAGGTTGTGCAGACACCAGGGCAGACACCATCTACCTGACCTTGTTGCCGCACCCTCCACCAATGTGCTTGTCACAAAAGCAAGAGGCAACAACCCAACTCAGCGTGTAGGATCCAGCTAAATGATCTCGCAATAAGTCTCGCTGGAAGTGTTTCGTGTTTCATGTGCCACACATTCATGCACCTTGCCACGTCTCCACGTGGAGGCACGGCAAGGGTCTGAACGGAAGTGTGGCACATGAGCCACGCTGCCACGGACGCGTTCTAGCGAGACACGGTGCGAGACAGTTTATCTGGATCCTACAGGCTGAGGCGGGCTATTGCTCGAGACGAGCACACCAGGGGAACTCCCTTCGGGCACACTGCCTGGCACCTTATGCCTGGCACCACACACACTGGCACTGGTGTGGCTTATCGCACGAGCAAGACAAGGCTACTTGGCTGCCGCATATCAAGGTGTTTATTCCGGTGCACGCGCACAAGAAGCTGATGCGTTTCCGTCTGGGTTGTTGGCCTCTTGCCGCCAACCGAAGCAATGGAGTCCCAAGGCAGGAGAGGGTTTGCTTGCAGCTGGCATCCTGGTAGCAGTGTATCCGGGTGCACGCCTTCAGACATTTGCGTTGGCCCTGGAGCCCCTGGCTCGTATACGGGTCCTTACATGTTGGGTTCCGGATCCTACCATGTAAGAAACAAAACAAAAACAAAAACCACACAGGGGCCCTGCGCAAGGGAGGTCTGCACGTCGCTCACACCGCGAGGCCTGATTGCGGATAACCTTCCCTGTTAAGTGAGTTATATGACATAGTATGTGTTGCACCAGTATGTGTTGCACCCCACGTGCGGCGGGCAGGGCGACATCAGCCTACCAGGTTCTTCGGGGGCTCCCTTGCTTGGGCCCTAGCTCTCTTGTTTCATAGCGACGCTTGGGCGCTGCAGTCTTGCGTTTGCGTGTCTGTTAACAACTTTGAAACTTGCATCCTTCCTGTCGTTTTGCAAAGCGCGCGTCCCTGAGAGGTATCATCGCCCTGGTTGGGCTGGTCGACGGCCTTCGAGAGCGAATTCTGCCACACTCAAGCACCCGATACATAAATCAACATTGTCATACGTCTCTATGCTGATGGAAACCTTCAATATCTCATTGGCGACGTCATATGTGATACACTGCTAGACACTGCACTGCCTGGTAGAGTAAGAATGTCGCATTCGTTTCCCTCTTCAACCGGAGCGTTTGTATATAGATCAGACAGGTCACCACCAAAGGCACAGCAAACAACGCCCGCGGTGAGCTGATGTGCGCAGGAAACAGGAGCAGCAGCCAATTCACGCGCTGGCACCCCTAAAGGAGTCTTGCTGCTGATAAATCAAAGAGATGCACTGGGTGGCAGGAGTTGTATGTGGCTGTTGCGCGCGCCCCACGATGTCACGCATTTGGGACAGAAGGATGCGTGCTACGGCGCGTACTCCGTGTCGGGATTCAACCTGTGACGCAGGTTTTGCTTGCGCGGAGATTTATAGATACCAGGGCAGCTTACCCGGTACCTGTGCGTTCGCTGTTAAGCCCTGGTTGCCCACACCCGCTTGGTCCCTGGATGTGTTCAGGTGGTGGGGCCTGGCAGCTATGACATTGTCCGGCAGAACGAGGTGCAGCCAGCACCAGCGCCATTCCACACTTCCACAGTCAGGCAAGTGATACTGCAGCGTGGAGGGGTCCAGCGGGCGTAGGCGCGCCTTGTTGCACGAGAGTGCGCCCTGGTGCTGCCGAGGGAGCTGCTGAGGTCGTGTGTGGAGCTGCTCGCAGTGTGCTGACGTCTGCTTGGTGGCAATCCTGTCATACGATTTGACGATACCATACGCGCCCCTGACACCCAATTGATGCAGGGCGCTTGCAGCGAACCCCACGACCAGTGCCATCACTCCAGGGTGAGCAGCTGTCAATGTATGTACAGCACAGCTGCCGCATCCAGAGACGATATTTGAATACGACGCTGACTGACAACTGCATGCACGCTGCTGTGAGCCACTCGTTGCCACAAGGCGACTGTACAGGTCTGTTGCTGAAGCTCCTCCTACGGCCTACCCACCAACGCTGCACGTAACGGCGCTGCTCACCTCAGGCCCGGCGCATACGACGGGGCCGCACGAGCCGCTGCGGGCGGCGGCATCTCGGCAGGCGCTGCTCCAGTTTCATCCTTTGTCAGCGGAGTGCCACGGCTAGCCACACACAAACCGAAAATAGAAGTTCCAGGGTGAGAGCTGGCATGGGAAGGAGGCAACCAGCGCTTGTGTCCTGGTGCCGCCCTCACAGAGTCCGGGACCATCAGCCCGACCCCACACCTGCTGACATGCTTCCTCTGCCGCACCCAGGCCTGGCTCCTACGACGCGGGCAACCCGTGGGCCAAGGGCGGGCCCCGCTACGCTCCCGCCTCGTCCCGCACCTCGGGCTCCTCCCCGGCGCACGCCTCACTGGGGGTGGTGCCGCGGCGGCCCACCGCGCCCAGCGTGCCGGGGCGGGGGCAGAGCTACGGCTACGAGGAGGCGCCGGACGGCACGCTGGTGCTGCAGGTGGGCGCAGGGGGGTGCGGCGGCGGCGCCCCTCACACAGCCGTGTGTTGCTGACTGTCAGGCGTTGCGTGCTTCGGTGGCTGTGTGCAGCTTGCTTGCCCACGTGTGCGGTAAGTGCGTGGCGGGTTAGAGACTGAGGCGCTCCTCCTGCCACGCCTTGCTGCCGACAGTCTGCTCCCGACAAGGCGCACAGCGGCGTGGGGCGCGACACGGTGGGGCCTGGCTCGTACGAGCTGGCCGGCAAGGGGCTTGGCGGCAAGGGGACCAAATGGGCAAACTCGAAGGCCGGGAGATCGCTGAAGGTGCGGAACCTGGGTCAGGCGCTTAAAAGTTTGGGGCAACCACTTCGTGCACGCAATGCGCTTGCACGGGTTGATCAAAGGCGCTGTTTGACCCGCCATGTTTGCACCGTACATCCTGGCCATGGGTAGCAAGTGCTTTACGCGGCCTACGTCGCACGGTGCTCGCAGTTTGGCTCCATCACGCCAGGGCCCGGCACGTACAACCTGGCGGAGAGCGGCCCACGGCGGCCGGGGGCGGGCCTGACGGTCAACATTGGCGGCGTGGACGTGGTATTCGGGGGGACGCAGGGCACCAGCAGCTTCGTGAGCAAGGCGCCACGGCCTCTTCAAAGGGTACGGTGGTCTGGAGGTGCATTTGGCCTTGCAAGCAGCGAGGGCGTAACTAAGGCCAAAAGTAGGTTTGTGCGGCTCGGCGCGGTTCTGTGTGGTTATGAGGTAGTATCCGGGTTCGCGCCCGCCGAAACGTCCCTTTCGTTGCTGGTCCCCTGCAGGCGGCTGCACCTGCTCCTGGCCCTGGCGAGTATCTGGGCCCAGACGTGCGGCCGGCGGGCTCGGGCACGTCGCCCCTGCGGGGCAGCCCCGCTGCGTTCGGCTGCACAGGCGTGCGGGGCTCGTGGGATGTGGACCCCACGAGGTCGCGTGCGGCGCCGACGTACTGGAAGTGAGTGGTTTTGACGCAATGGTGTGGCGACGTAAGCGTGATCAGAGCGAGATCAGAGCGCGTTACCAACCACCTTTTGCGTCCATTGGCTAGGCAATGCCAGGCCTTGGACATGCCACATACGTGGCGGGGCGCGGTGCAACGAGCGTGGGAGATGCCAGCCGCTTGGGCACGTACTTGGTGCGCGACCAATTTGTCTTGCGACCACGCATGCATGCCCCTTAATGGCACACCCGCAGGACACCCGGCCCTGGAGCCTACGAGGAGCCCCGCGCCGTCAGCTTGGGCCGCATGCACACACACCCGGGGGCGGCCAGCGGTGCTGGCGCGCTGCTGGCCGCCTCGGCTGCCGCCGCGCCCTTCGCATCCACCGCCCTGCGCTTCGGACAGTCCGACAATAAGCAGCCTGGGCCAGGTGAGGCGGGACCGCACGCTAGTGGCCAAACTCTCAAGCTCCGGTGACTTGAATTGCTTTGTTGGGGCCCGTTCAGCCAAGTTGCTCTGCTGTTTCCTCGTGCCATGGCCGTTGGGTGATGCCTGCGACCAGGGGACTACCACTCCGACGTCGTCACCTCCCTGGAGTTTGATGCCTACAAGAAGGCCACCGGCAGCCGGCCCACGGGCGGCTTTGGGGTCAGCACTGGGCGCTTCTCCTACCAGCGGGGCAACTCCTCGCCGCCGCGGCAAGGCCTGCCGGACGGGGTGCTGCCGGGCGGGCTGGGGGTGGGCGAGGGGGCCACGCCGGGCCCCGGGGCGTACGACGTCGCACGAGATGGGGCGCAGACCGCAAGGACGGGTAAGCCCGTGCGTTATTGGGAGCACATGAGTGAGGCCGAGACGTTATTGAGGCGTTGCCATTGGTAGGAGCTCGTGTCCCGCATTGTGGTATGCGTCATAACATGTGATCCACGTGCACCATGTGCAACTACCAGCAAGCACTTGGGTGGATGGACTGGGCAGATTAAAAGTCAGGTCCTAGTGCTGTGTCCCCCGCGCTCCACACACACCCAATGCGCGCGTGCCTCCCCCGCCCCGCAGGCCGGGCCGGCACATCCGCCTTCACCTCCTCCACCGGCCGCTTCCGGCCTATCACCGCGCCCCCCGCCGTGCCCGACCTCACCGAGTACGATGGAGTCACACCACCCAAGTAAGGCCACTGCCTGTAGGGCGAGCTGCCAACAAAACCTGGTGTCCCGTGTGCACGGGTTGCGACTCAAAGAGGTGCTGCCGTGACTAAAGCTGAAAGCCGCTCCGCCATTCCTTCTGCGCAGGGGCGACCCTTCCCGCCTGGGCCCAGGCGCCTACTCGCCCGAAAAGCCCAGCTCCAAGACGCGCTACACGCACAGCATGGCCAAGGCGGTACCGTTCGGGACGGAGGCGCAGCGAGCAAGTAAGGATATAAACGGGACAGTCCAGCGCGTTGGCGCAGTGTCGTCGATTTGTACGACTGCTTACTTGAGGTTGGCTCACAACTGAAGTAACCGGCATTCCGTTTACCGATAACTGCACCCCTCCACGGCAGATTTGGAGCTCCCTAGCCGTACAAATCCCGCGCCCGGCCACTACGACTCCCACGCCGCCGCGGATGCACTACGAGCGAAGCCAGTATCGCTCCCGCCTGGCAAGGCGGGCTTTGCCACCGCCACAGACCGCTTTGGGAACAACGCTCCTGGGAAATACACGCCTGGTAAGGCTCATGCGGCCTTCCTGGCCCCTTCAGCGCAGTGTTAGTCGGCAGGTGGTGCAGATGCGTTGGTCCTGCAGAGGTCGATGCACCTTGCCTGTGTTGCGTCGTGTCGCATGCTGCTGGTCGTGGTGTAACACTGCTTGACACAGAATCCGGTTGTGGACCCCCGGCTCCGGCCCGCAGTGTAACACTGCTTGACACAGAATGCTTGCATCCTTGCCCTGGCAGGCCCTGGCGCTTATGTGGGCAACGACAGCTCCATCGTGCGCAAGTCCTACAACGTGACGTACCATGGGCCCGGCGTTGCGTGAGATTTGAGTGCGTAGCAGTCTGGCGGCTCTCGGGGCTTCTACCCACGAGCATACGGGCATGGGGACCATACGAGATTGTGTGTGTTCGGAGCGCAGCAGGATGTACGTGGCGGTCAGATCGAAGGAGGCATTGCTCCACCTGGGCGCGCTGTAAAATGCAGCTTCTGCTCCAAGTGCCGATGCCAGGACACTAGGACAGACTTGCACGCACAGCGCCCGCTGGTGCCTGCTTTACCCACACGGTGTACCGTCCGCTTGGGTATGGCTGTTGTGCTGTACGGGTAAACCATTTGCATAACATTTGGGCAGGTATCCGCCAGGTGTTTAAGTCCAGTGGGTCTGGGTGGGGAAACGCTGATCAGCAGGGACGGTCGGGCGCCGAGGAACCCCCCTGGTCGGGCGTGCCGTGGGCCAGGGGGCTGCCCTGCTGTTGTGCCTCAGAACCCTTCTTGGGCGCATCTTAATGGGATGGCAGGGCCGCCGTACCATACATCAGCCATGTAGGCTGGCATGCGCGAAACGCTGGCTCCCAGTTCTCTGACCACAATGTCCGACGTGGGGCTGTTGCGTCATGCACCTGAGACCACCAGCAGCATGGTAAGGACCACGTGGTAACGCCGGGATGCAGTACAACAAGTACAACACACCTGATGCCACTACGTTTATTACAAAGACGAAGCTGCTGAGTGAGGCGATGATCGGCAGCCTTGCGGTGGCGCCCATGATAAGTCGCTTTATGTGCACGGTACCGCAGTAGAGTATACCTGAGCTCTCCACCGCCTACCTATCAAATAATGTGTGAAAAATAAGGCAACATGGAGCGTTCCTATTGCCACGGATGCTACGGGACGTTGAAGTGAAACCCACTGAAACTCTCGTCACACCGTTGCAGCCTTCCCCGCCAGCACTGCTGCAGTAAGTGAGCAGCACTTCGACAACGAGATACCCAACTTCAGCAGCATACAAGCTTGGGACAAGCTCCGCATTCCACCAGTGACGACGGGTGGGTGCTATGGGGTGCATGGGAACGGGGGCAGGCGGCCGCCGGGGGGCCAGAACGCCTTCCGTTGCCGCGTGGCATGCACGGGCGCTGACCTCGACAAGCTAAAGCAGCTGACAAGACTTAGCTGTGCTGTTGGATGTCTTCGCTTCTTGGAATGCAACGGCTGCTCTGCTGTAACTGGGGCACATGGCACGGTGCTACCGTTGGTATCGCAGGACGGGGCCAGCACGGCAGGGGCAAACGGGGGCAGCACGGCAAGGGCAGAGATATGCGGGGGAAGCTGAGCAGCTGTTGGCGCGCGGCTCCGCATTGGCAGCCTGGGTTGGGTCAATCGGAAATGTCACCTGAAGGGGAACGCTTACAGGTTACATCACCCGTGTAGGTGCTGGCGTCGTCAATGCACGTGGGCGTGGCCGGGTCCAGGCACAACGCCACACCACCTGGGAAAGGGTGTAGCGACACCTGCTCAAGTACTACAAGAGTGCCGGGATGCACGTGAGTCAGCTATTCTCTGATCTCGGATCTGGACAGCCATTCCGTTCGGCTCACGTGTTTAAAAGGGGGGCGGAGCGAAAGCAGCATCCGGGGGGCCGCTTATGGCTAATTCCCCCGTACAGCTGCCTCGTGTCCGGTTTCCTCCCTGGTAGGAGGGTAGGTGGGGGCCACGGGTAGAGACGCTGTTTGTTCTGTGGGTGTGCGTCCACGGGAAGCTGCGTGGGGGCGGGGCCAGGCTGAGATATGGTGAAACTTGAGGCCCGTTCTAATTGCGGCCTACCAACCCGTTGGAGCTGTTTGGCTCCTAACCGTACAGCGAGAGGGGTGGGAAACCCCGTGTCCCTGATTGCCGGAGCCAGCCCTGCCCCGTTATGGGACGAGGCTGCGCCCTGGAAGGGGGCCAAAACTGTAAATCCATACATACATTCCGTACGGTAACCCAGCGTAAGTGCGTAATCCCACTCACGTCCCCCCTACCTGCAAGGAGTACACCAGCAGCGCTGGCCGTCATCTCGTGTCTCCATTGCATGCCCTAGCGGCAGGCAGGCACAAGGGCTTTCGCAGGAGAGCGCGCCTAGGAGGTGTTGGTTTGACAGGGCGGCAGGCATGCTTGCGTGGTTTATATGTCCGCGCTTGTCGGCTGCTTGTGTAGATGGTGTGGCTTGCGGGTGGGATGCAACAGCGTTGCCTCCTTTTGTTTCTTCCCTTTTCCCCTGTATTTTTGCGTTTCCTTGCCCCTGGTGTCTTTTGGGCTTGTTCCCTTCTCCCTGTTCTGTGGTGTTTGGTTTCAGGTCCTCTTCTTCTCTAGGTGTTCCCTCCTTGCAGTTCGGGGTGCACTGGGTTTGGGCGTTGGTGGTGTTGGTGCTTGCTTGTGCTGGTCGGCTTTTGAGTTCCAGCTGGCCTGTCCTTTCCCGCCTCCTTACCAGTAAACCTTTCCACAGAATAAAGAAACAGCCAGCAGCGCAGACAAGCAGCCAGCTGTGCGCGGCCCTCCCGCACCAACAACAGCCAAAGCAGCCCCTCCTTCAACAACTCGCCTGGCAATCAAGACCAGCCGGCAACGTGAAGAGAGAAGTACAACCTGGTAGGTGCGTACTGTTACGTACTGTTACGTGCTATTATGCTACATGCTCGATGGAAGGTGCCTGGATCCTGCCTGGATCATTGGCCTTTGCAAGACGCAGGGGAGCCCCTAGCTAGGCAGTACATGCCAAAAACGGTACCTAGACACTCCCTAACGGTCTAACTGCCCCTTTGCACAGGTCTGCTGAAAGGGTGCCTGTCTGCATCCGACAATGGGCTGATGTCTCTCGTCCCAGGTAAGGCCACGGTGGGACGTGGGAGCTCGTCACATAACCTTACATAATGCTCTTGACGTCATCGGGTCTTGCTAACGACTTGAAATGTTTAATTCGCTTGTATATATGTACTTTGTCCTACAATACGGCTTCGCACTGCTTCGGGCTGTAGCGGCCTGCGGTTCGCTCGGGCTGCCGAGGAAGATCGGCGGACTCTTCTGCACATGTTGACACACCAGATGCATAGCGTCGAGGTTAGAGTACTCAAAACACGCCACAATGCAATGCCTTCGAATTTAAGAGTCTCATGGTAGAGTGGTTATCGAACCGACACCCAACCATCCGTCTGCCCGAAAAGCTCGAGGCCGCGGCGTGGCCGCAGCCGTGATAGGAGTAGCAGAGCAGCTACTACTAGCGATTATTGCCACTATGGGAGCTAAGATGCTCCGGCTTTAAGCCGTGACCCTGACGCCAGAGTGACTACATCCATGGAGTGCAGCAGTAGTCTGCGGCAGAAACTCTTTGGTGCATAGACCGTACCCCGCGTGGGACAAAATTGAAGCATAGGTACCAGCAAATGGCACCAAACGACATGACGTTACCGAGCGGCACCAAAGTCACAGAGGACCTGCTGCCCCTGGCCAAACAACTGGGGGTGGACCCGGTACGTTTGCGAGGTTGCGATGCTGCAAGCTGTGACACCACACTATGACAGGCAGGACTCTCCGTGTCGCAAACAAAAATCTTACCTATTGCGTACCTTTGTCCACGTGTCCTTTCTCCCCAGCGGGATGGCCGCCTCATGCTCCTGATTGAGGACATGGCTCGCCACGAGTCCCTGCCGGTCCGCTGGATGTCCAAGTATGACGCCAGCGCCAAAAGATGGTGAGGAGGGCAATGGTAGCTGGTGGACGGGAGCAGGAGTTGTTGCACCACATGGTGTGGGGAAAGGGTAACAGGTTCACCAAGCTGCCTGTACTGTACGAATGTCGTCAATGTGGGAGCAACTCAGTCCTGCAATCCTGCCGCGCACCTCCTGACCGGCCCGTGTCGCAGGGTGTACACGCACACCCCCACGGGCGAGGTTACCTACCTCCACCCCTGTATCGACTACTACCGAGGAGCCCTTTTTATGGACAGGGGCGGTTACCGGCAACTAGTAAAAAACATGGAGGAACGAAGGCCAACTAACGACGAGGCAGGTGTCAACCTTACTGCATGTTATGTGTGTACATGTACGCGGCTTCACAAATCTCCCCTTGTGCATGCAGTTATACCATTATTCCACCGCATGTGCGTGCCGTACGCCGCTGACTCTCCGCCCCCACTGCCTGCTCCGCCACGCTGCTGCCCCGGCGGCGCCGCGCGCACCCCCAGGTCACCTCCATGAACCAGTACTTCGGCATCCACCCCGACGAGGACCTGTACATCCAGGAGGTGCGTGGGGCGGGGCCTGGAGTGGTGTGGAAGGGGGGTCACAGGTCATGCGACTCCACTCTATGCACCAGCAACAGCTGGGATACGGCCTGGGAGGTGACAGTATACACTGGAAGTGCGCAAGAAGCGGAGGGGCCACGATTTGAGTTCTACAACAGTTCTGGCTGCTCTGTGCCGCTGTGCCTGCAGATCGGCCAGCTGGCGTGCGTGGCACCGCTGCCCGACGGCTGGGTGGAGCTGGAGGACGTGGGCACCGGGGAGGTGTCGTACAGGTGGGCACCGGGGAGGTGTCGTATTTATTTTACAGGTGGGCACCGGAGAGGTGTCGTACAGGTGGGTGGCAGCATTGCGGCTGCCTTGCCCCAAACCTGCGCCTGCTGCCAGTGCGTTGGCCAGGCCCCTGCCGGTTCGCTGCACCCGTTCTCCCCAGTGCAGGTGTGCCTGGCACGGATGGCTGCCCTGAAAGGACTGTCGCGCAAACACCCATTGCCGCAGTGGTTTTGATTCCAACCTCGTGCCACCCCACAGGGACGCCCGCACTGGCGTGGTGCTGGACGAGCACCCCCTGGACACCTACTTCCGGGAACTGCGGGACAGGCGGCGCCGGGAGCTGGCCCGGAGGAAGCTGGCGGCGCTCAAAGCCACACAGGTGCGCGGGGTGTGGGGCGGGGCGTGCGGGTGGGATTGCGGTTGCGGCTGGGGATGCGGGGCGCCACCGCTCCCATGCTTCGCAGGGTCGGACCTTGACGTATAAGCAAAATTGCTCTGTGCCACAAGGAGGGCAACGTTCTGGTGACACGCACACCAAGTTCAGAATAGTGCAGCTCAATCACCTATCTCCTCGCTAATCCGCTGCAGCCCAACCGATACTGCTGTTGGGCGCAGGCTGTCATTGGAATGCGCCGGCGCAGCAGCGTTGCGGCAGCGGGAGCCGCCAGTGGGGGCAACGGTGGGCAGGGGCAGGGGACACCTGATGGCAGCGGCGCAGGCACTGCAGGGCAGGAGCCGGGCGCGGAAGGGGAGCAAGAGGCAAAGGACGATCCCCGGCAAACGGAACTACAGGAAGAATGGAGGCAACTGCAGGTAAGCCCTCTTCCAATCGGCGCCACCTGCCCCTGCTTCGTCATCGGCTCCGCGCGCAGTTCCACCCTGGCGACCACCTGTGCATGCTCTACTGGTTGTCACCGCCCACATGCGGCTTTGGAGTTAATGACGTCCTCTGTGGGCCCATTGTTACCTTTCTGCAGGATGCGGCTGTGCACCTTGCGGAGCGCCTGGCCGCCGTGCAGTGCACGCAGCCGCCGCACGCCGGGACCATGGCGGGGGGGCACGACGCCAGCAGCCCCGCACCGGCCGGAGCCGCGGCGCCCGGCGCGCCCTCCCGCCCGGGGCCGTCCATCTCTGGCGTCATGGCCACCGCCGCCGCGCCGCCCTCCCCCCGGCAGCAGCTGGTGGAGCTGCAGCAGCAGCACCAGGCACAGCAGCGCAGGGCAGGGCAGGCCGCGGGCGCCGCCCCAGGGCCGACTGCGCCTGCCCCTGACGGGACCCTGCGCCGCCCCTCCACGCCCACAACCCGCTGGTCTGCCAGCAGAGGGGGCAGCGGCTCATCGGTCGGCGGGGGCGCAGGCGAGGGGCCCGCAGCGCAGGGAGGGGCGTCCGGCAGCGGGCAGGCCCACCCCAGCAGCGCCACCGGGCCCTCCCGTATGGGCCGTGTGACGTCCAATAACGACGCACAGCAGCACCAGCCGGGCGCTGGCGGCGGTGCGCCCCCGCTGGCCCCCGGCGTGGCGCTGGGCGGCCCGCTGCTGTCGGCAGAGCAGCTGGAGGAGGTGGCGCGCATTGCGGCGGCAGGGGCAGGTGCGCGACCGTGGGACGGCAGCAATCACAGCTAGTACAGGTTTCCCCGTGGGCCAACCTCATGCGATATTGCGGTGCGTTGCGATAACTGTGCATGATCACTGTATCCGCCACTCTGTGAGCATGCAGGAGCACGTAAGGGCTTAAGTATCAGGGTCTCACTTGCCCAGAACCTCTTCGCTGGTCGGTATGTACTTCACCACGGACAAGAAGGGGTACAATAGAGCACTACTCACGTTACTTCATGACGCCCTCGGGCAATGCCGCCGTACGCAGGCGCCTGCACCGGTCTCAACCCCTCCTTCGAGCCGGCCGGCCCATCTGACGACGAAGCGCTGTACGGCAAGGCCAGCCGCACGCTGCAGGGCTGCCGTGCCACGGTGGAGGCGGCGGCGCGGCTGCTGGAGCTGCTGCCGTCGGACGCGCCGGCCGTGCTGGCGTCGCTTCCTCAGGGTGGGGCGCAAGGGGGTGGGGCTCATATCAGGGTAGGGCGCTTGGCAGCCTGCCGTGAGGGGGCGAGACAGCGCCTATGCCTGAGACGACAGTCTGGCTGTTGGAGTTCACATGTTTGCTGTGTCTTAAACGGTGTAATATACGTGGTACCATGTTTGCACTATTTTGTTTCCACCACCGTTCATACACGTCTTTACACCCCGTTCCATTCATGTGAAATCCATGCATGCCTTATCGCCCCGCGCAAGCAGGTTGGCTGGAGGTTCTGCGCCAGGTGCCCCACTCGTGGGCCGAGAAGCTGCGCCTGGCGGCATGGCCCCAACTGGTCGGACGGCTGCCGGATGACTGGGTGGAGCGGCTGGGGGCGGAACAGCAGCAGCCTGCTCCAAGCGTGCTCGCCGCGCTCCCTGCAGGGCTGCAGGACCTGCCGCCGGCCACGCTCGCGGCAGTGGGGGACCTGGTGTGCGCGCTGGGGGCCGCGGGGGGTCGTAGCGGCGAGACCGCACAGGGCGCCTCCCCAGCTGACGGTAGCGGGGGCACCGAGCGCCTGCAGCGGCTGCTGTCGGAGCTGGTGGCCCCCTGCCCCGGGGGCAGCTCCGCGAGCCGCATGGGGGCGCTGCTGCCGGACGTCGTCGCCAGGTGGGATGGGACTACAGATCGTGCAGCTGGATGCTTGGAAGTTTGTGGCACAGGTCGTGCCTGAACGGCACGCCATGAGGAAACTCACGGTTCCATCGCTTCACATGCTGTCTCAAGGTGCCTGTTGGATGATGACGTGGAGCTGCTGCCCGAGTTTTGGAGGCCTCACCGTGGCTCAGGCAAACTTCCTCCCCCAACGCTCATTTTTGACGCTGCCTGCACATTGCCTAGGTGTGAGTTCAAGTTCAATGCAACTGTATACCCTTGCCCTGTAGGCTGCTTCGTCTTGACCCCGCCTGTCTGAAGGCCCTGTCCCGCCTGGACCCCGCCGCCACCCGGGGCGCGGACGCAGCCGCCCTGGGCTCCGCGCTGTCCCGCCTGTCGCCCCGCGCGCTGGCGCTGCTGGGCCGCCTGGACGAGGCGGCCCTGCGCCGCCTGGACCAGATGGACCCAGCCGCTGACGCGCCCTCCCTGTCTGTGCTGCTGGCGACGCTGGAGCCCGGGGCGCTGCGGAACCTGGGTGAGGCGCTGGGGGCGCCGCAGGGGGCTGCCGTGCCGGGGTTGAGCAGGCCAGAGGCAGGGCCGGGTGGCACCACCATGGCTGCGGGTCCAGACCAGGGAGGTATCACGCTGGGCGCTGGTCAGTCAGAAAGCTGGCCCGCGCATGCGGATGCACGAATGGGTGCTGGGGCCCCTGCTCAAGGAGGAGAAGCAGCTGCACCAGCGGAGGCCGTCGCGTCGCCCCAGTCAGGGAGTGTCGCCCAGCTTGCAGTCCTTGAGTCACCTCGCATCACCACAACCGCTTCCGCTGCTTCCAGTACCCTGCTTTCCCAGCAAGCAAGCCCGCAACCGAACAAGGGCAAGTCGTCTGGAAGGGGTCAAATGTCACAGGGAGGCCCGCCACCAGCAGATACGGCTGGCCGTGACACCAATGTTGCTGTGGAGGCAGGAGGCCCAAGTGCCCTTCCAGCTTCAGGCAGCGTGGCAGATGCAGACGGTGCCAGCAAGCTTGCAGCAGGGGATGCCACTGGCGGCAGTTGTGGCAGTGCATCCGGTGAAGACGGCAGCAAGGACGGGACCAATCTCGCTGGCACTGTAACGTCCGCCGCCACAGCCAGTTCCAGGAACGGCGGCGCCGCCAGCGCTGTAACAGCAGGATTGTCACCTGCCGCTGTGGTGCTCACCAACACGGCCGCACCCCAGGACACCGGCAGAGGGGAAGGCGGCGGTGCTCAGGCAAAGACCGCCAACAGAGCCCCGGGCGCTGGCGGCCAGAGCAAGGGCAGCAGCCCAAGGCCCCAAGGGGCAAGGCGCGGTGCAGCCCCCTTACCTCCTGGGTCAATCCCAGCGCTGGGTGCAGTGGCGGCGGCGCGTATTGGCGGCATGGAGGGCCGCGTGCTGGGCGCACTGCTGGCGGCGCCGGAGGGAGCCCTGCGGGCTGTGGCGGCGCTGGACCGGGTTACACTGGACAGGTGGGGCCGAGCGGTGCGGGTGCCTTCCAAGCGTGTTGCAAGGACCATGCGTGCAGCCTACCGGTATGCGGTGTGCCAGTGATAGTTGCCATACGGCATGCCCAGTGATCACCCAATGCAAACCCTGTGCGCAGGCTGGCGGCGCTGCCTCCTGGGCTGCTGGCGGCGCTGCTGGCGGTGCCCGAGGGGGCGCTGCAGTGCCTGTGCGACTGCGGCCTGGAGGCGCAGGTGGGGGGCCGCGGCCGCTGTACTGTATAACTTTGGTTGCTGTTGAGCAAGCGTTCACCTCCGCCGCTCCTGATTGCCGACGACGAACGGGGACAGTCTTGCAGCAATTCACCAACCGTATATATGCCCTTCCCTAAATGCAGGTGCGCCTGGGCGCCCTGGACGGCTCGGCGGTGGTGGGTCCACTGCTGGCGGCGGCACCGCGAGCGGCGCTGCAGCAGCTGGCGGCGCTGGACGCCACCAGCACCCACAGGTGGGCGTGCTGCTGTGCGGTGTGCCGTTCGTCCTTCGGCAAAACTACTCCATTACCCCTTGCCGTGCGTGCCAAACGAGATGGTGACTAACTGTCAGTCGGTTCACCCGCAGGTTCGGCACCCTGCCACCCGCCCTGCTCCCCTCCCTGCTGCGCGCCCCCGCGGACGCGCTGTCCGCCTTCGCCTCCCTGGACCGCGACACGCAGTCCCGGCTGGCCGCCCTGCTGCAGCACAACAGCGACGCGCTGCTGCCGCTGCTGGCCGCCTTGCCGCCGGCCGCTCTGGCCAGCCTGTCCTCCCTGGCCCGCGAGCATCCCGACGCCCTGGCGGGGCTGCTGGGCCTGGGCCCGGACGCCCTGGCGCGCGTGCTGGACGCAGTGGGCTGCGGGGCGCTGGCCGTTCTGGGGGCCATGGAGCCGGGCGCCATGGCGCGGCTGGCTGCGGCGGATCCGGCGGCGCTGAGCGGCCTGCTGGCGCGGCTGTCCCCCGAGGCGCTCAAGAGGCTGGCGGCGCTGGACGGCGCGGCGGCCGCGGTGCTGTCGGGCCTGGAGCCGCAGGCGCTGGCGGCGCTGCTGACGACCCTGCCGGGGCCGCTGGTGTCGGGGCTGGCGGCCATGGGCCGGCCCGCGCTGGCGGCGCTGGTAGCTGCAGACACGGGTGACCTCGGCCGGTGGGTGCTTGCTTGACGTCATACCTGCAAAAGGGCTTTGGTGCAGGGCCGGCTGCGCTGGCGCATTGTACTTGCATTCTGGAACATACGCCCCTGCCAACCCTTGCAGGCTGCTGACGGCGCTGCCTCCGGGAGGACTGAGCGCGCTGGCAGCGATTGACCCTGCGGCCCTGGCTGCATTGACGGGCCTTCCGCAGACCTTGCTGGCCAAGGTACGCACTCAAAGCCTACGTCTCAGGCATAGGGTGCCAGGTCTGGCCCTTGTGGCAGGGTGTGTGAGGTGCAGTTGATCATTGGGCAAGTGCCACTTCCATGGAAAGGCTCCAACCGTGTCTACTACTCAACACCTGATCGTGTGCTCGGCTTCCTCCGCAGCTGCCGTCCGTGCCCGCGGCCTCCCTGGCATGGCTGGCGGACGCGGCGCCCGACCTGCTGCAGGCGCTGGGGGCGGAGGGCGCGCTGTCGGCGGAGGAGCACAGGTGGGGCCACGTGCTGCACACCAGCAGAGAGAGCGTGCATGGCAAGTAAACATCACAAGATCGCCTCCCACAACTTGGTACTGGTATAGCGTATAGCCTTGCACGTGACCACCTCCTGGCGCCCGCGTGGGCCGGCTCTGCCTCACCCCAACCCTGCTCCACCGCGCGCGCTGCTGCCCTAACGTGCTTGCGCGGTACTGGCTGCAGGCGCCTGATGTCGCTGCCCGGCCCTCTCCTGGCGTCGCTGCTGCGCCTGCCGCTGGCCTCCCTGCGGAACTGGCTGGAGCTGCCGCAGCATGCCCTTGTGCGGCTCGCAGGCATGGAGGTGAGCGGAATCCGCCGTGTTTGAGCTGTGGTGTCTTGACCCGTCGCGTTGATCTCCAGAAGCCCGGCACCAGTTCCGGCCTGACCACACCTCGTTCCTGCCTGGGCCGTCGCGCAGGCCGGCGTGGTGTCCTCGCTGGCGGCCATGGACGCGGAGGCGTTGCAGGGGGTTGCGGCGCTCCCGCGAGACGCACTGCAGGTGCGGCACCTGCAGCGTGGGAGAGGGAATGTGGCACGTGCAGCGGGAGGGGCCAGCATGGCATCTTGCATACGGTACATGCTGCCACGTGCCCAACCCAGCGTGTAATACACCGGTCATGACACACCCTGACCCATGCGCCCCAGGTCCTGGCCCGGCTGCCGCCTGACTTCCTGGACGTGGTGCGCTGCCTGCCGCCGGACTGGACGGAGCGGCTGTGCTATAAGTAAGGATGGGGTACCCACACGACGGCGGCATGAGGAACGTGATCGCACTAGTTCAGCCCAACCCATGGTGTTTGCTAGCCGTGTTAACAGGCTCCCGGCTCCTGCTGGAGACCGTGCGCTAGGTGCAGTTACTCTGACCTCTTGTAATCAAAATCTAAGCTGACCTGGACGCGCCGTGACAACCCGTTCAGGGACTGGCCGCGCTTGGCCCAGCAGTTGCCCACCGGCGGGGGCGGGTGGCCTGCGGCACTGGCAGCCCTGCCACCGGAGTGGCACCATGTGGCCAACAAGGTGGGTCTGACGCCAGCCGTGCGTGGTCCCAATGGCCTACTGATGTACTTGCACTGCAGTACTCCGTCACTGGACCGCAAGATCTTCTTGTGCTCCAACCTTGTCTCCACGGCTCGAGCGTCCTGTTGTCCATATGTCAGCATGAGTGGTGGCAACGCCACTGGTGTTGCTTGTCGCACCTCCGCAGCTGCCGTCCTCATGGCCCGCCACCCTTCACGTGGCTCGCTGGCCGGAGCTGATGCCATTTCTGACACCTGACTGGCCGGAGCGCCTGGCCAGCCTGCCCCCGCAGTGGCCCGAGCTGGTCAAGGTGGGCCCCGCGGGGCTGGGGCTAGGTGGTGTGGGTTGGCGGGACATGGCAGTCCACGATCCTTGGGCGTCCTTATGCTACGGGCATGCAAATTCTGCCTTGTGGGGGTGCAAATCATGCACGTGGACGCACTCATTTGACGCTGTCCATGATGGACACCGGCTGTCGTGTGCTGTCATCGCACCTGCTGACTTGCGCCTGCCGCAGGGTCTGCCGCCATCCTGGCCCGAGGACTTCCGTGCGTTTGTGGAGAGGCGCACGGCGGTGGGCGGCGCCCAGCAGCGTGCCACGCAGACGGACGGTGACGCTGTTGGCTCCGCGCTGCCCCCTGTCCACTCTCCACGCGCACGGCTGCGCTCCACGGGGGTGCAGGTGGAGGCGCCCGGAGCCCTGGCAGCTGCGGCCGCGGCCACGGCCTGCGAGGCCCAGGTACAGGCCAAGGCGCTGGCGCAGAAGCCCGGGTCCTTGGGCTTTTCGCTGGACTCGCTCGTGCCCCTGAGCCTACTAGGCGAATGCTCAGAGCTACTGCCCGCAGAGCTTTCCGCGGGCGCTGACGCTGTCGCAATTGTACAGCAGGTGAGTCATTATTGGTGGGCGCCTTGACAACAGGTTGCTGGGTTGCGCGACAAGGTTAGTGCCGCTGTGCTACAACAGAATGCTGTGGGCTCCATACCTTTACACCCCTCCCACGTTGTTGCTCTGCAGCCGTCACGCCCCAATTTCGACGCCCGGCCACCCAACCCCGAGATCAAGCGGCGTGTGCTGGCCATGAAGGACAGGTGGGGCTTCATGACGTGCTGCACATTCAGAATAGCTGGAAGCAGGAGGCTCGCTGCGCAGATGAAAGAGACTGGTTACGACTCGGGCCAACCATCACATTCCAGTAGATAGCAGTTGCCGTACAAATAGCGGCCATGCAGGACAGCGGGACATGTTTGCCCACCAGGTGAATTGCCGTGCAGCCAGGATACCCGAGCGTTGTAGCCTGCTCGAGTACAACTCGCCCTCTGTTTGAGCAGGGACCTCAAGTCCTCGCCGTGTGAGGTGTACGGCGAGGCGCCCGACGAGCTGCGCTATGGTTCCTACCGCGACAGCGACGTCAAGCACCTCAAGCAGCGCATCGTGCGGGCGGAGATGGCGCGCAGCCAGATGGGAGCCAAGCTGCACCAGGTGGGCTGTGGAGCAGCCCAGCGCGCAGAAGTGACAGTGCACGTGATACGCATGCATAATGATAGCCCACACCGCGCCTTACAGACGGCATGGCCCACTCGTATGAATCTCCTTGTACGTATGCTAATACACCGCCTCCTTTATCCCACTCGCCCGTCCCCACCTCTGCAGTACTCCCGGCTGTATCAGCAGCAGCTGGCCGCGCTGTCCGCCCAGATGGAGGAGGCGCAGCGCGACAGCTACGAGCTCAAGGGCCAGCTGGAGGTGGGGCTGTGGGTAGGAAACGGCAGCGACGCGCGGAGGCAGTCCTAACACACACGCTTACAGTCTTCCAAGATGCCTTTTGCGCCACTATGCAGGGGTGCTGCGTATCTACCCATACTTGTACAGCAAATCTAAAGGACTCCAGCGCTGATGCCGCCCATGCACTCACGAACCGCTTTTCTGTAATCTGTGGCCATTTGGTCTGCGCACCCCTGCGTGCGCCCACCTCCAGTCCTGTCGCCGAGAGCTTGCGTCCTGCGTGTCCCGCCTCGAGGCGGCGGCAGGGGCGCACACCGAGCTGGCGCTTCTGGCGGCCTTGCCAGAGGTAGGTGTGTGGGTGACCAACTGACCATGTCCAAGGACCGCAAGTACGGATGGACAGTGCCTTTTTCACTGCCCAGTGGTGCACCGTAACCCATACAAGTACGCAGCACAGCCCACGTGGACATTTTTAGCCCTGCACAAGCGTACCGTAGACCTTATGGCGCTTACCGATACAACCGTCGCGCCGGGTACCCTCAGGTGCCGTCTGAGCTGCGGTCTCGCTTGTCGGTGCTTTACTCGACGGCAAGCGCCGCGTTGCATGCAAGCACCCCGCAGCTGCCGCATTACAAGGGCCATGCGGCGGCAGGCCGGGCGCTGATGAGCCGCGGGGGCGGGCAGGCGGCGCGTGTCAGCCCCACACGTGGCGGCACCAGTGCAGCTGCGTCTCCAGGAGAGCACACCGTCGGAGGGCTGGCGTACGCACGGGCGCTGGTCGGGGGCAGCGTCGGCACTGT
This sequence comes from Chlamydomonas sp. 3222, assembly GCA_004335795.1. Classification (NCBI taxonomy): domain Eukaryota; kingdom Viridiplantae; phylum Chlorophyta; class Chlorophyceae; order Chlamydomonadales; family Chlamydomonadaceae; genus Chlamydomonas; species Chlamydomonas sp. 3222. The sequence continues at coordinate 22,268 of QAXN01000718.1, forward strand.
GCGCTTGGCGGATGGAAGCGATGCGCCGACTGGATCTGGCAGCGGCAGCAGCACGGGCAGCCCTGGCCCAGTGCGCAAGGGCGGTCAGGAGGGTGGAGGGGCTGCCCGGCAGCCCTACCAGCTGCCGCCTCTGTCGCAGGTTGTGCACAGCATGGCTTCAAGGCCGGGAAGCATCGGCAGCAGCCACGACAGCGGCAGGACGTCCTCGGGAGGCGGCAGTGCAGCGCACAGCACGAGCGGCGCGGCAGGCCTACGGCTGCCAGCGTCAGACCACATGTTGTCTCGTGCTGGTCGAGCTGCCTCAGAGGCGGCGGCTCGGGCGGCCTCAACTAGTGCTGCTGCAAGCGTGGCAGATCCTGAGAGTCCTGACAAAGCGCACGCCTTTTACCCATCGGCTATTGGGCACTCTTCTCCAGCAAGGTCTGAGGGCTCAGTCAGCTCTGCGCCGCCTGGTATCGCGCCAGACAGGATGCCAGGCAACGGCCTGCATAGCACGCAGCATGCGAAGGAGGTGGGGGAACAAATGAAGGGCAGGAGCACGCTTCCCGCCGGTGGAGCCGCACCAAGCACTTCCCCTGCTGTGTCCGTTGTGTCTAGGGCCGGGGGTGTTGGAACACTTGCGCTGGACGTCCAACCGCCCAACATGTAGGCATGCGCACGCACACGCCACGCAGTACATTGCATTTAGCATACTAATGAAGGGCTGGATGTTGCCCATTGTACGCGTGCGTGTGGAAAGTTATGCATAACGTATCGTGTGGGAGTACTGGCTGCGGCTTGTTGGGGAGAGCCCGGAGGTAGGAGCAGGTGATGACCTGGACGTGGGTAACGGGCTGAAGTGAAGGTGTTTCAAAACCTGCGTGTCTGCTATTTAGCTCATAGCAGGCGCAAAATTGATCTTTGTCGGACTTCATGAATTCTTGATAAGTTGATATGTCACTGGCTGCTGGCTGGTACCACCCCACGGCGTGCACGTCAGTGCACGTAGTACCCAGGGGACTCACAGTTGCGTGCATCTGCGTCTTACTTTGACCGCAGCTTGCATGTGCGGTCTATGGAGCCTGGCGGAGTTGTGTACCGCAGGCGCAGTCGCAAGGGTCCTGGGCAGGTGGCCCATGTGACCCACTGTACGACATGAGCACATGCTCCCAATCGTCCCAAAGCCGTTCTTTCGCCCGGTCTACACTGTGTCCCTATGAGCTGCCTGCCTGAAACAACTTGCAAGCTGCTGCAGCAAATTGACTTCCATCGCACAACATTTGTTAGCGCACCTTAGCCTTACTCCTAGGACATATATGAGAGCAGGACAACAATAATGTCTGACATCGCCAATAGAGACGAGTCTAGGAAATGCCTGGCTATCGCGCGACAAGCTATCCTGGACGACCAGTTGGAGAAGGCGGAGAAGTTTGCCCTTAAAGCGCAGAGGCTATATGCTAGCATGGAGGTATGTCTTGAGCTACGCATCCAGCGTGCTATTTCGTCTGCCAAACGTGGAGGGTCGCAGAGGATCGAGCCGGCGTGAACGAGGGAATGCCTCGACGTGTCCCTTGTTATCATAGTCGTAGCGACAGCGGCAATGCCAAAAATGAGGTCCTTGACATGATTGTGCGGTTGCATCGCTACCAATCAGCTTGGTTTGTTGCATGGCCTGTGCTGTGCAGGTTCAAGCTGTCTTGGAGGCGATAGAGTCGGCCAGGGCAGCCAAGCGAGCGTCTACCAGTCACACAGCCGAGCGTGGCTCAGGGAGTCGCTCGCAGCAGCATAACAACCAGCAGGCCAACGGGCACACTCACGGACACGGACACAGGCAGACGGGCCCCAGTGGACCCAACCTCCCACCAAAACGGTCTGAGGGCAGCCGGCACAAGGCAGCACCAGCCCAACCGGTCGAGGACCCGGTAAGCTTGTGCGGTGTGTTTTTGTCCATGTAACATCTGCAGGCACAGCACGATGCACGCACTGTCTTCGCTGTTCGTGCTTCGGACTGGGCCCGCAGCGCATGCCAGGGTGGCGAGTGAAAAGTACAGTACAGCAAAGCACTTTCACCGGACAAAGGTTGTGTGTCGGACGTGTTTGCAGGGGGAACAACTAAGCGTCAGTAGTGTGTCCACCTTTCCCTGGGAGGGGGGGAGGAGGGAAAGGCGCAATGGCTGTGGGCTGTATCCCAGCTGATCCGTCATAGCGGCATATGTGCAGCGCAGTCCTGCAGTCCAAGGAACTGGCACTTCTGCATCAGGCGTTGCTGATATGAAGGTGCAAAACTGCGCGCTAGCCTAGATCCCACAGAGGTGGGGTATAAACTGCAGGACGGCGGACAGGACGTGCATGTACCACCAGGTGCCACGCATCAAAATGTTGTCTGCAAGTGTAAGAGGCTGTAGCGTCTGTGTATAACAGGGCACCCCGGAACAGCGTAAGCTGGTGGCGGAGATCTTGGCGGCCAAAGACTACTACGCCATCCTGGGGCTGCCCCGGGACGCCACGGACGACGACATCAAGAAGGCCTACCGCAAGGTCTGGCAGCGGGCTTGCCGCGGTGTTTGGGCCCCTTGACTATCCAGCTCTGACATCCACGTTCATAATGGTGCTGAATGGAGTGGTGTACGTGGATGTGGCGTGACCCAGGTAGACCGTGCGGTGCTTGCGCCTGGCCGTTGCACTCATGTGTGGTGCCTGGCTTGCTGCAGTTGGCGCTGAAGCTGCACCCTGACAAGAACAAAGCGCTGCACTCGGAGGAGGCCTTCAAGGCTGTCAGCCGCGCGTTCAATTGCCTGTCGGACGCGGACAAGCGCGCCTACTACGACCGGACAGGGTACGAGAGCAGTGCGGCGGTAAGTGGGGGACGTCGGGATGTGGAACAGCTCAGGTGCTTGGCGACGTACACGCATGTGGAGGACGTGAGAATGCTAGCGTAGCCTGGGATGTGACGGCAACCGCTGCAACTCGCTACCATCGGTGTCGTGTATCAGCACCCTTGGCTACTCATTGCATCGTTGGCGTTCCCCGCCTTCCTTGCAGGCCTCGGCTGCAGCAGCGGCTCAGCGCTCGGCAGCCCACAGCAGCGGGCATGCGACGCATTACTACGCCGCCGCGGACGACTTCGACCCCGAGGAGATATTCAACATGTTCTTCGGGTGAGCTGGGAGGTCGGCAGTGAGGGCCCCTGCAGAAGCAGAGGTTCCCGTCAGCTAGGGCATGTCTGCCGCTACACGCGGAAGCTGGGCGACTGCAAGCCGTCGTCACCTTAATGTGCATTGGTTTGTCTGTCTTGCATCGGATTCTCAAGGGTCCTATCCGTACTTGGCCTCAGGGGCGGCCTGGGAGGACCAAACGCGCGCGTGTTCCGGGCTTCATTCGGTGTCCCACGGCAGGTAAGGAGCGCCGGGTAAAGGTGGTACATATGCACCGACTACTATCTGCTGGTATGTAGCTTGTTGGCAAGGCCATGTCTAGAAGGCCGTGGGCCGTTGCATGGGGTTTGTTTGGATTAGAACGCATCACTTCACATGGAACATTCATGATTGTCCCCTTACTGAGATGTGTTGGTGTTTAGGCCTGCCTGAAGAACCCCATCTTACCTGGACTCCTGACGTCTGTTGTGCCTGCTTACACCGCAGCGGCACCACCACCACGGCGGGCACGGGCACGGCGGGCAACACCACGGCGGGCAACACAACGGCCACGGGGGGCAGGGCGGCGGCCACGGGGCGGACCAGCAGCAGCGGGCGGCCATGCTGGGGCTGCTGCAGCTCATGCCGATCGTGCTCATCCTGCTCTTCACCTTTTTCCAGAGTAAGTATACCATCCGAACGTCGCCATCTGCCATTCCTTGGACTTGAAGGGTACTTCCGGTGGTGCAAGGGGCCCGTATGATGATCAAGTTGATTGCCTTGTGTTGGCATGTGCTTGTACGCGTTGCAGGTGCTGGTACGTGCTGCTTTCTTGACCTCTCGCTGCGCACTTGTTGCCCGCAGGCTCTCAGTCCCCTCCGTACAGCCTGGTGCGCGAGTCGGCCTACAACATCGAGGTGCTCACGTCGCGCCTCGCCATCCCCTTCTACGTCAAGAGCAACCAGGACCTAGAAAGGAGCTACCCTGTGGGCAGCAGTGCGCGCTTCCGGCTCGAACGGCAGGTGCGCTGGCCGAACACGTGTGCTTTTGACTGCTTTCTGTACGTACCTTGCTAATAACCCTTTTACTAGGGCATCGATGTCTGATCGGAACAGCGAACTTAAATCCGTTGCCATGCTTTGAGCCTCTTGAGATCACCCCTTTACTCGCATTGCGCTGTCCGCACACCGCTAGGTTGAGTCTGCCTACTACGAACGGTTAGAGGCACGCTGCCAACAAGAGCGGCTCATGCGACATCGAGCCTGGAGCTGGGGGAACCGCGAGCAGGTGAGGTGCACTCTGGTATGGCGCTGATTGCTACGAGTCAATGAGTGACGGCACACGCTCGTGTAGGCTGCTGCCTTGGGGCATGTGCAGTTTTACCCCAGCAAACACATTGGTCTCAATTCGATAGGTTTCAGCACAGGCCATTTCTGGCGCTAGATCACCGAGACTTGTGGGTCCTCACATCCAGTGCATCTGGGCGCATCCAAGCGCCAGCCACAGAGCGGGCTGGTGGAGGGGTGGGGCGCGGACCCCTGGACTTCGTCCTTGAACGCCTCCCTGCGCCCGCTTTGGGCAAATCCGCCCAAACCCAAACCCAAACCCAATCGGAAAACTCAGCATCCAAACGGTTTCCCAGCTGACAATGTTTAATGTTTGAATGTGTGCAGGCGCGTGCAATGAAGCTGGAGGCGTGCGAGGAGATTGACCGCGTGAACGAGAAGCTGGGGATGCGGCGGCAGCAGACTGCGTACTGAGGTCGCGCTGGTTTGGCAATCTTCGGGCCGTCCACCATGGCCTTGATGCATGGAAGGCAGGGCGTAATAGGGCAGGTATTGGGCATGGCGGGTTATGCTGTGCCACGCCCCCTAACCAGTTCTTGTTAGAGGTCTGGAGCGCCGTGTGTCAGAGTGCAGCATCCTTGTGCTTGCACCTGGGCGTCAGTGCATTTGGTAAAGCAGTGATGGGGTGTGGCAAGGGCCTGCACTCATAGTGCGTGTGTGTGCTGCTGCTTCGTCCTGAGGACCCATGCATTGTAGAGTGGACCACTATACTGCTGTTATTGAGGACAAGGCCTGAGGGTGTATGCGAAGTTGGTCACGCCCTTCTGGGTCACGCAAGGTACAAACGAGCATGAGGGCCTACTGTGGTCGACGAGTGTGGTTGGGTTTGAGAGAGCGTCAGACTGGTGCACGCTGCGCGTATCAGGCGTCAGAGGTCCACGCAGGCTAGGCACGGATTTGACGGTACGGTGTCGTTCTCAATTTTTCAGGACTGGCCCACAGCAACGCGGACCGTGTGCTGACCAGACTCATCAGTCTGTAAAGTATGGTACATGCCGAACCATTGCGTACCTGTTGCGGGGTCCGGAAGCTGGTTTCCCGTACTGGAACGCTTTGGACAGGTGCGCAGCCAGCAGCCGTGGCAAGACGAATAGCAGGGCAGTATGTCGCGCCATCGTGGGTTATGTAGCGCCAGCTAAGGCCGTACGGCCATAAAATCTATCGCTCCTTGTATGCAGCACCTGCCGAACTACCAGGCATGCATATGTATGTCCTGCCCTGCGTGCCGCATCTGGACCCCGCAGGCCACACCACGTCCAGGGCGAACTGTGCACACGGAAGCCCTGTTGCCGAGAGCATGTAGTCCTAAACATACTGCACTACATAAGCGCGTGCAAGTACTATCCTGGTTGAGCCCTCTCAACAGCTGCACACCTTGGCCTGCTCCGCGCCACCAACACACCATGAGAGCTCCGCTGCAACACACTGTGACACGATCGGCTGGAAATGCAGCGGCAGTTACCTCTTCAATCTCAACTTCTCAAACTACGTGCTAATGTGTACAGGCTATGCGGCCAGTACACATACTTAGATTCTAGCACCGAGTACCGAGCCTCACATATCATTTACAAATAAACCCGCTGCACGCCCCTGCGCTTGCTACATAGTCTCTACGTCTGCTTTTTTTAGCCTTAGTGTTCACACGGGTGTAGGGGCAGTGTTAGCACGGTCCGTGTACTTACAGCAGGACGACCCGTGTG
>QAXN01000720.1:9368-28383 GCA_004335795.1 Chlamydomonas sp. 3222
CCCCCCCCCAAGCGCTTCAGTACCGTTCGTTATTTCGTGGCTTCTCCCCCCCATCCCCCATCCCCCACCCGCGCAGAACGGCGCCGCCCCGCTGGCCCTGGTGCCCAAGCGCGGTAACAGGAGGGTGGCGCGCCTGCTGCAGGGCGCCATGTCCGAGGGGGCGGACAAGGGGCCGGCCCGGCCTTAGGGTGTGCGTGAGACGTGGCTGCCGCTGCCGTTTCCCGGGGAGAGAGGGGGCCGCAGCTGCTGCATGCAGCCCTGCAGGGGTCCATGGCGGAGGAGGGCGCGGACAAGGGGTGGCGCGGCCTTAGCTGCGTGCGAAGTACCGGTAGCTGGCGTTCCCCGTGGGGAATGGTGGCGCGGCTGCCGCAGCCCTGCAGGGGGCCGTGGCGGAGGGCGGCCCGGCCCGAAGTGTTGTGCCGTTTCCCGTGGAAAGCAGGGGAGCACCCCTGGTGGAAGGTGGGCAGCGCGCATGCCGCAAGGGGCCATGTCTGGCCCAAAGGGGCATGCCCGTGTCGGGCGGAGCGGAGCGCCTGGTGCCGGGGGCCACAGGACGGACATGGCGGCGGACACGGGGGTGGCCAGGCCTGAAGCTTTTCGCTGGGCCCTGCGTTTCGTTGGAGTGGGGTTCCTGCGTTCCATTGGAATGGGAGCAGGCAGGCTGCGGTGGTAGGTCCTGGAGGGAGTGTTAGGTGAAGGTGGGAGACAGCATAGGTACTGGCATAGGTACTGCGGGCTACAGCGGGCTACAGCCATCAGGGCCTAGGATGCACAGCAGGTGAGGCAGACGAGGGCGCTTGGGACCTGGGGTGCATGAGGCATCATACGGACTGGACAGAGACGAGGTCGTGGACGCATAATCCGCATTCGCATCGAGGAGCGTGGATTAGAAGAACAATTGCTAGGTACGGAGCGCAGGTGCACCTGGGTGAGAGCAGGGCTGGGGAGCCCATTGCTGGCTTCACATTAAGTTGATCATCAAGAGGATGTGACCTGGAGGTGACAGCGATTTTGAAAGGTATCATTTGCAGTGTTTATCACAATGTACATTACCGTGTTACCCACTCCGTGCGTGTCAAAAAACACTGCTAGGCAGGACATGGATCAGTAACAAACCAGTAAGGCTCCTGGTTTGGCCGGTCATCTGGCGCAGCCCCTCCCTTGACCCCGGCATGCCCCGGCGCTTGCCCTCTCCTGCTCTCCCCACGGTCCACGCCACCCTCACCGACAAGACTACTGAGCCCCGGGCTCCTCCCGTCGCAGTTGCACCTCGGCAACCAATTGTCTGGTTCTGTCTGGTTGCCTCCCTAACAAGGTGGTTGGCTGTGCTCAAAATGCTAGCCCAAGTGGGCAGGAGTTCGTGAGTCTCACAGGGCTCACAAAACCGCACAACACTGCCCAACAACCTTGTCCGCACGTCAACCGCAACTGCACCGTTTCTTGCAATCTGGTGCGCACGTTTCTGTAACTGGCCTAGATGCTTATTACTGGAAACACCGAGCACCCTCAGCAGCTCAACGCACAATGCGCTACGACGTACGACTACATCAAACTACGAACGAAAGCGCTACGCACCGGTCACCTGCAAAGAATGTCCAGCTCGCTCCTTCCCATGCAAACAACCGCATGCACAATACAGCGCGGGGAAAGTTGTGCGTACATACCGTACCATGTTTCCAAGTGCTGTACAGTGCCTACGGACGTAAGGAGCTTAAACGAAGGCTGTCTGCGGCCCTGCCGCCTTGCAGCTGCTTGTGATAACGCAGCCGTGAATGCACTGGTGTATACCGAGCCGAAGTGCACCAATGCACATATATATATGGCGCCATGACACATTTTGACACTTGCCTTCTTCCCCATCCAAGGCCCAGCCGCCAGCCTAGCTCCCAAGCATCAGCCCACAGCTACGCCTTCTGAACTCTTTCTCACTGCGCTCCGACCTCATGCAACGTGACCATAGATGCGGTTCCACACTCCGCGTACGAGCACGCCCCCCGACCCAGCTCAAGCCACACCACCCCAGCCTCAATCCGAGCCGACCCCAACCCAGCTCTATGAGCCAGCAACGGCCCATTAGAACACACGGACCACTACCACCGGCCACCGCTGGCCCACCCCAGCCGTCGGCCCCACATCCCACCCAATTGAGCCATGTGTATTGACCACTGCCCTGACCACGTGTGCGCCCCCTCTGGCCTATGCCCCCACCGCCAGCTTAGCCGCCACCGCCGTCGCCGCCCACACCGCGCCCGCGCCCATGCCATACAGCACCATTACGGCAAGCCCCGTGCCGATCGCCGCCATGCCGTACAGCCTGTTAAGCATGTCGCCGTACGGCATGTGGCCGCGGAGGAGCTCGTACATGGGGGGAGACCTGCGGAGCGGATGGCGGGCGGCCGGACGCGTAAGGTGGCCAGGTAGCACAACACATTGGAGTGAGCAGCTGCAGGAAAGGTCCCAGACAAGAGTCTTGTTCCGGACACTGTACGACTTACAGCTGGTGTTCAGCCCTCTTCTGCTGGGCCCCTGCCTTTCGCTCGCCGAATTAATGATCATGAGCAAGCTGATTACCATGACGCACCTGACATACGTCGCGTTCAGCTGCGGCTGCTGCTGCTCCGCTCCCTGCTTCTGCCGCCGCGCCTCCATCGCGGTCAGCACCACCGTGCCCGCCAGCGCCACCCCGGAGTAGGCCGTTATCAGCCACTTGCGCCACAGCAGCACGGGCGCGGGCACGGGGCCCTGCTGCCCCGACAGGATGGCCTTGAGGGGCACCAGGCCTGTGCCCTGGGGGGTGGGGGTGGTTTAGGAGGAGGCAAAGGGAGGTGTTTGTTCGGATCACTGGTGTGCAAATGGGTACGGGGCCCTGTCCCGACAGGATGGCCTTGAGGGGCACCAGGCCCGTGCCCTGGGGGGTGGGGCGAGCAGTCAAGGCAGGTGTGGACGAGGTGGCACCATGTGGCAGTGGACACACGACTTAAATGCAGAAGCCGTGCGAGGGCGAGGAGGATGGGTAAAGACAAGCGTGTGCAACAAACAGCGTGCTACAACACGATACAATTAGGCAGCATCTGCCGTGCCCACAGCCCACCTGCAGCAGCTCCAGCTCCTGCAGAGCCCTGATGTTGGGCGCCCGCCGCTCGCTGAAGCGCCGCAGCGCCGCGTCCAGCTCCTTGCCGGGGGCCTGCGGGGGCGGGCTAGGGGGTATGGGGTGGAGGGGGAGTGCAAGGGAGTGGGAGGTGCCCAGGCACTCGCAGTCGGACTGCGGGCAGATGTGCGTGCTGGCCCTATAAAGCTTGGGGCGGGGGGCTGCGTCATGACGAGCGAAGGCGCAGGCGCGGCATCTGCAGCAGCAGCCGGTATAAACTCGAGCACAACTTGCCCAGTACACGACTACCCCCCCGCCACGCCCGCCAGTTCCTCACCGTCCACAATCCCACTGTTGAAGGCCCTTGCCCACGGGCCACGGCCCGGCTAACACACACCTCGCTACTACACACATGCCACCCACCGTCACAGCGGCCAGCTCCCCAGCCAGCTGCTCGCAGTCCTCCAGCGCGCTGTTGAGGCCTTGGCCCAGAGCTGGAGTAACGGTGTGGGCCGCATCCCCCACCAGCACCACACCCCCGGGCGCCCAGAAGCGCGACAGCGAGCGCATGGTTGGGAACCTGGGGGAGGGGATGCACGGCGTGGGTGTGAATTAACAAGGTCATACACAGGGTGTGAATCTTACACCAGCGCCACACCCCCAGGGGCCCAGAAGCGCGACAGGGAGCGCATGGTGGGGAACCTGGGGCAAGGGATGCACGGCGTGGGTGTGGGTTCACACGATATTACATAGGGCTTGCGTCCCCTACCAGCAGAATGCCCAAGGTACTTAGAAGCGCAACCATGAACCTGGGCGACGGGATGCACTGTGCGGGTGTGGATTAGCGTGTACGCACACGCTCTTTTGCCCCACCGGCTCCACGCCCCTTGGAGCATACACGGTACCGCAAAATCGTAACGCCTTTACTGACACACCTGCTGACGGGCGCTTCCTGCAGCTTCTGCGCCAGCAGGGGCACCCACGCGGAGGGCAGCTGCGGGGCGGCGAGGCGAACGGCGGCCTCGTACTCCTGTGGGAGGAGGACAGGGGGAGAGCTTGGAGGAAAGTGAAAGGTATGACGACAGACAAGTTTGAACGAGAGGGAGGGAGGCTTCGACCCAGCTTGGCATTTCTTGTCGCTCTGCGCTTCATCGTTCCTCAAGCATATCCGCCGCCAAGCCGCCCGTGCCTCCAGCTAGCGGGATGACACGGAGCTGCCACTGTCACTGCCCTGCTGCACATAGCCCCAACGCAGGCGCCGCACTGCACCTTAAATGGTTATGACCACGGAATATCATACTCTGCATTGTCTTCATATTGGGGACTGTTACCTCATGGGCACCGGAACTTCTCTCCGGGATCTCCTGCAGGAGCTATGGCTATAGCTATGCACTGTGCTCACTGCTTAGGCTGCCGAGCCGCCCCTCCATGGCACCTACAACACCCACCTTAACACACACCAACACACCCCTACCTCCAGCGTGTTGAGGCTCTTGAGCCAATCCTCCTTGGACGCAATGTAGCCGCAGTAGCAGCCGTCGATGTCGCGGCACATGGACATGAAGCCCTGGAGGGTGTGCGTGGCGTAGCGGGGGCTGTTGTTGTGCAGCATGGTGGAGACACCACACGCACGAAGCCTTGGAGGGTGGTTTGTGAAAGGGGCGGCTTTGTACCGGAAACCTGGGACCCTGGAGGGTGGTGTGTGGAGGAGAGAGGTTGCTGCGCCTTGGACGGCATGGCTGGGACACTGCCTGCAATTGTGCCTGCCAGCAGCTGACATGGTATTCCAAGCACACCGTGCTGGCAACCACATCGACCATTGACCATCCAGGCTGCCGCACCTTCTGCCCGCCCGCCATCACGAAGAAGTACTGCCCCTGCGCCCGCTGCTCCTCAGGCAGCCCCGCGTCCGGGTCCCACGCCGCCACCTCGGGCAGCGGCGGCAGGCCGTACACCGCCTTGTACGCCTGGCTGCCCTCCAGCAGTACCTGCCGTACACGTGGTATACGGCACACGCGTGGGGGCATGGCACGTGGCAATAAAGCACGCGGTGAGGAAGGGGAGTTACGCAGGTCGTACACCGCCTTGCAGATATGGGTGTGCCCTCCAGCAGGACCTTGCGTACACGTGTCGTGCACGCGTGCGGCATGGTACGCGGTGCTTAAGTAAGAAAAAGGCTTGCAGGCCTTACGCCGCCTTGCAGGCGCTCACAACGCCTGGCACGTGGCATATGACACGTGCCACGCGCCACGTGGCAATCCGCGTGAGCTGGACCGTGCATTTTCTAGCAGCTTAACCTGTCACCAGAGGGCGGCCCTGGGGCCAAGATCAATGGGGAGGCACGGAGAGGGATCGTGCATGATCGCTAACCCACGCGCACCTCCGCTTACCCACGCCACACACACTCATGACTCACCTCTGTGACGTACTCCCCCGGGAACGCTGCCGTCATCTCCGACCGTACGGCGCTGCTGCTGCCGTCGGCGCCCACCAGCAGGTCGTACGACACGCGCAGCGGCCCACCAGCACCTGCAGTACGACACACGTACATATGCAGTCATGTCCACATCACCACCAGCGACCAAACTACCAGACGGATCACTGGAAAGGTAGCAACACCGCGGCTATCAACCATTTGCCTGCCACATTCTCCACACCTTAATCACAAATGGCCAGAGGCTTGATACATATGCAGCAGGCACAGGCTGAGCACCTTACCCACGACCGCAAAGACACCTGCCTGTTGCATCGTCAGCACGTATGACACCGTTGAGTCGGCAGCAACACAGCACACAGCAGGCGGACGCCCAGCACCTTTGGCCAGGCCGTAACACACACACACAGTAGGTCTCCTGGATGTGGCAGGGAGTGACACTTCTGTAACGGCCTGCTGTCAGGGATTCCATACATCCCATTCCCGCACCGCATCCGCTACACAGCAGGCTGAGGCTCAGCACCGTTGGCCAGACCGTACCTGCACGCGTGGCGGTCGCGGTGGCCCCCGCCGCCGCCTTGCCGCCCTGCTGCTGCTGCTGCTGCTGCTGCTGCTCGGCAGTTGCTGCTGCTGACGAGGCGGCTCCCCCAACCGCAAACTCCGCGGTCTTGGACTCCAAGTGCAGCCTGGCAAGGGGGGTTACCAAAGTATGAGGTAGTGAGCGGTAGCTAGGGGTAGTAAGGGGTCAGCCAGCCGGGTAACGAGACAGCCCAGGGTTGGTGGCGCAGCCTGAGCGTGTGCGGGGCAGCCCAGGGCACCGTCAGGCCAATGCAGCAGCCAGCGGAGTGACAAGCCGCCCAGGGGTGTCGGTGATGCAGCCCGCTGGCTGACTGACCAGCAGCCTGGAGAGCGGGGCAAACCAAGGCACCAAACAGCGGACGCAGCTGCAGCCTGTTGCCGAGCCGCTCGCCAGGTTGGCCCCGGACCAAGCCAAGTACGACAAGCCCTGCTTGCTCGAAGCTAGAGTGCAGCATGGGTGCAGGCTCTCATGTGGCAAGGTGAGGCTTTGCACGCCAACAGCGTCAGCAAGGTACTTGCGACAGGCGGGCGAGTCAACAGGCTCGCACAGCCTTTAAGCGCATGGTACGCAGGACCCGTGTGGGGTTGTGGGGTTGTGGGGGTGTCCCGGAGCAGTAACGGCACCTCACCCGGTGAGCGGCCCGCCAAGGTAGCAGTCGGTGCATGCGTGTCCCCTGTGTGTGTCCCCCTGTGCGTGTGTGCAAAAGGCCTGTGTGGGTGTATCCGCGGCTCCCCACCTCACCCCACCTGGTGAGCGGCGCGTCGAAGGTGAAGGACACCCGCGCGGCGTAGCGGCTGCGTGCCGCCTCCAGCAGGCTGGTGGCCAGCAGCGTGCGGTCCATCAGCACTGCGTAAGAGAATGGGGGAGCGAATTAGTGTTAATTTGTGATACTCCCTTCATGTATGGCAACACAGGGCCGCTTGACTGAGATACAGTAGTGTACAGCAGGGTGCAGTCCATGAGCACTGGGCGGAGGTGCGATCCCGATAAATTTCGGATTGTGTAAGTTGATTGTATTTACACAACACATCACACAGCCTCGGGCGTGCGGTCCATGAGCGCTGTGGTGCGTGTGTGGATTGGGGAAATTGAGCACACGTGACAGCAGCAGGAGGGGGACCAGAGGGCATGCAGAACTGCTGATTGGTGCGGGTCCGGTGCCGTGCGGCCCATCAGCATCGCGATCGGGGCGTGCTTGGAGGGGGGGAGTCAAATGCACGTCGCAACAGCCTGGGGTGGTGGTCTTGTACCGTACGCTGAGTCCCGGCGCCCTGTAAGCGTTGCCGGCCTGGAACCCACAAACACACTAGGTGTTCAATTTTATGCAACGCAGCTCAAGTGATCGCTTCCCACCCGCCCCCACCTCCCGACCGCTCCAGCAGTGTTGGCTTGGCCCCCTCCTTGGCTCCCTTGATGACCAGCCCCTTGTACGCCCGCTCCGCCAGCAGGGGCACCTCGGCCACACGGGAGATGGGCCGGATGCCGCGCGGGTCTGCGCGGGGTGGTGAAGGTAAGGTCACATGGGTGCCACAGAGGCTCAAGGTCGGCCAGGGCGCAGTCAGGAAGGGTGGGGCAAGGGAAGGAGCCGTACTACGAATGCCGCGGGGGGCTGCGTGGGATGGTGCAAGACAGAAGACGGGCAGAAGCCGGGATTTCGGGGTGGACCACAATCCTAATCCACCAGTGAGAGGCTGGAGTTGGGCCGGATGCTGCGGGGTCTGGGGGGCGCGGGGGCAGGGGGTATACCGTCACTCCGGTCTGGTCTCCTGACTTCGGTCCCCAGTCCCCTGTTCGTGAGTTTACTGGTAGCAGGCAGTGTGACGAGTTCTTCAGGGGCTTGGGTAGAGTAGGTCGCGGTGGTCCGTGGAGCGTTCATTTCCGCCCACATGTGCTTGCCAAGCACCGAATTCCGAGCCCCTGTAACCTTCTCACGAAGTAAAGAAACACTCAAAAGGCAGGTCAGGATGGGCATATGGGGGGTAAGGAGTTCCAGCATATCTACTGACATGGCTGCTCGCCAACCACGTTCCCACATAGCGCACTGTAGCAGGCACCGCATCCGCACAGAGGGACCAAGTGTCGTACAGGTACAGCAAGTGCGACGCAACCCTGGGTCCTGCCCACTCGTGGAGCGCCCCTGTGTAACCACGCCCCACGTGGCCCCAACAGTCATCTCCTGCACCGCACCGCACATGGCCCCAGTACCCATATCCTTGACCCACAATCAAGGGCAGCTGCCCAGACCCACACAGCCAACCCCTTGTGATCCATCAACACAAGCACAGGCGGCCACGCAGTCCCCACGCTCCTCCCTTAACCCACGCCCCGTTAACCCACACATGGCCAGCACCCAGCTCCTCTGCCGCGAGGTGGTGGTGGGACCCGGCTCCGGCCGCTTCTCGTACACCTGCACACGCCAGCCTGTACGGCAGAGCGTGGGGGAGGGGGCATGTGTCGTGTGACACGTGTCAAGCGACTGTTGCTAGGGCGACGGCTTTCGTTGGTACAAACATGGCATTATGCGATTGTCGCGCAGACCAGCGCAGACTCACAGAGGCAGTTCTACAAAGTTCGGCGGCAGGGCGCCCCGGCAAGTTCAGTTCACGAAGTACTACGTCCCGCACACCCCAACCCCCAGACACGCGTGTGCTTTCGGGCGTTGTTCTGTGTTGTGAGCCCTCCCGCAGTTCGTGTACCACAATTACAGCCAGCATGCTCATACATACACCAGCGCACCTTGTCGCGCCAGATACATGGCTAACGTGCAGCCGGCGGGACCTGCCCCCACCACCACTGCTGTCATGCCATTGAGCGGTGCCCAAGTAGCAGGGTCCGCCGGGTCGCGTTCGGAACTGCTTGCAACATTTACTTCCACGCTGCTAGAAGACGCACTATACACTTGCTGAAGTTGGGAGCGCGCGGTCTCGCGGCTGGGCGCTGCACACCGCGAAAAACGCTGCGATGCACCCAGCGGTTGGTTCGGCCATCCTGGCGCGAAGGCCCGTAGTCTGATACATTTACTAGATGCTATAAGCCTGGGATAGGCGGAGGCACCTGGGTTGTGCGCAGTGGGCCTGACATCGGCCCAACGCGTTTGGCTGCAGCTCATAATATGGAAGTCTGGTGTTCGCTCCTAACACCGAAGGTATGATGAGTCGTGCTTTAGAATATATTGCACCTGAAAGTTCGCGGGCCTGTTTCACGATGTACAATCGCCACTGTCGGGCACAATGGGACCCGAACGTCGATGCAAGGGATGCAGGGGAGAGACCCACTCGAGCACTTGGCCGCGTCCTCCAGATCGCTGATACTCAGACGATCGGAAGGCATAGTTAAATACGTTATGTCCACGCGCAGGTACCGGTACACTATTGCACTCCGGTGCGGAGACTCACACTTGGGCCAGACCTTCCGCCCCCACCCAGCACGAGACAGACGTGCCGTGCCTGTGCCACGTGCCTCGCACTCCGGCCGCTGAAGGAGGATGCTGCCAACCCACGGAGGCATAACCTGGCTTTCGCATGAGGTGCAATATTCGTTGCAACCTTCAACCAAGGAGACTGGGCACTACACGAGGTTGCACCGACGGGCGAGATGTGGTGCGTGGGGTAGGGGGAGACAACGATGCCCTGGGACACCCTAACGACACCCCTGTGTGGGGGACACCCCTGCGAGTACACTTACCTTTGCCTGATGCACGCAACCAGAAGGGATCAAGTCCGCTGTTGGGCCGTGTCACGAGGTCCAGGGGCACACATGGCCTAAGGCGGCATGTGGCACGGGCGGCACATATAGGCCTGCCTGCTCTGCGACTGGGCGTACTGCCGCCGCCGGTCAGTGATGCGGACTCTTGGGGACTGGCGCGGCTCTTGGGGTCAATGTTTTAGTCCATACTGTTACGGCAGCCCAGTTTCTTATTGCTCCCGTGTCCGTCCACGTTCTGGGTTTCCAATTTGTGTTTAGTTGGTGCGAATACTGGTGGCTAGATAGGGTGCACGTATCAGGCAGTCAGGTCTCAGGTGCAAAGGCCCCGGTATCGTACCAGACTGCCAGCAGCAGTAGTTTGGTGCGGTATACGCTTTGTTGATCCGCAATGGCGAGCCGTGACAGGTACGATGTTGCTGTGCAGTGCTGTGCGCGTCTTGTGGACAGATCCGAAGCTGTTTGCCCAGTCACTACTGGAGTAGCCACAACGCAGGTGATGATCGAGGCGCCGGTAATCACCGATACTCATTGGGGACGGGGCCGGAGTCCATGATAAGCCGCCGTGTGGGTGGCTCACAACCATGCACAAATGTTGCAAGCAAGGGGCACGTGCCCTTCTGGTGGTGCCTACGGTGTCTTGCTTGATTGTGCGTCAGAGCCCCGCAAGCACCGCAGGTGAATCGCATATATACGACGCGTGATCACAAAATGAAATGGGCAGTGGCGCGTTGGAATGCACTGCGTGGAACCTGTGGGAAGCTGGTGGCGTCTGGCGTGTGCCGACCGGTCCTCCCGTACGGTCACTCGGGGAAAAACTCGGCTCATTATTTCACAGAAATCATCATTTTAACGGGGGGCTGAATGCTCTTACCTGCTGAATGCTCTTACCTAAGGCCCCATCGGGCGCCGTACAGCGGACCCATCATAATCTTTTACACCTGACGATACAAGCGTTAAAGAGTATTCCACTGCATCTTTAAGCAATTCAACCCTGTCCTGGCAGGCACTGTTTCAGGAATCGTGTTTGTCGCGAACCGGCGGCAAACGCGTTACAACGATGGCGCCCCAACCCAACGCGCAGACTGACACTCCAGTTGGGTTCAAGGATGGCGCGCCAATAGCAGAGCCCTTCGCGGAGGCCCAAGCGGACACCTGCGCAGCCGATGAGAAGGCCAGGCTCTTATCTGGACCTTCGCCCCTCGGCGTCGACGACCCGAAGACACGCAGCTCCAAAGACAGGGAACCTACCGAAAGAGAACAATGTGTTGCGATGGTGGTTTGCACACTCTGTGAGTCAGGGGCTGCGGCGCGGGCCGGCGGTGGGGTCCTACACATGTCGAGAACTTGTCGAGAGGGCAGCAGGCACGACGCGAAAGGCTGGAGACTCGCTCAAAAAGCCTCAGCCTCACGAAAGGCTTAGTTGGAATTATTTTCCACATGACGTATAGTCAAGAAAACCACAATGACCCAGACCTTTGTCGAAGGGGGCGGGGCAGGGCAGGTTTGTCGCTCGTCATCGTTGTGCGCCCAGCGTGCGGGTCAGACGTGTGCGCACCCTGCATAGCCTGGTAGTGCACGTATATACACCGGCGGTGGACAGAGTGGCCGGCACATCGGCAAAGGCACTTCAACACTTATGCACGCGCACCAGTACATACGTAGGCTTGTTGCACTGGAGACGAACGCTCCCTGCGTGACGGGGGATCCGGATCCCCGCCCAGTGGGGAAGGGATTTCCGGAACATTCCTTCGCTCCCTCAGGGGAAATCCATTCCCCTCGCGCCCATGAGTTGGGGTCAGGTGGAGTAGTACGATCCTTACTGCTGCTGGTCCACCGCCCGAGAAATCACGGATTGTGCACATGCTAACGTCTTTGCTCGCTCCCGCCCGCTGTTCCTTGCTTGCTTCGTTGCAGTCCTGGCACTTATCATCTGGGGCGTTGTGGCCTTCATTAACTGGAAGCCGGCAGACGGTGCGTGCGTGGGCGCTTGCCTAATAAGCTTCATGGTGACGTGACTCAGATTATATCTTGTGGGCAAGCCAGGCCAATATATGACCACGCATGGAGTCAAATACCAGCCAAGCAAGCATGCAAGCAAGGATTGCGTGCGGTACCCCAACCAGGTCCTGAACTGTGGTACCGTAGGCCAAAAGCCCAACGAGGGCCTGCGGTGCCACAGATATAACACGTTCAGCAGGATGCCCGCCCGGGATGGACCTGCTGGGATGCGACGGTACAACGCACTGTGGGAAAGAACCCGGTCATGCATATTTGTGTCATAACAAAGTTTTATCGACCAGCAGCACGCCCGTCTTCGTTGTACACGTACACGTGCACCCGTACGTACGTGTATGTACCAGTCTAATACCAAAGCCGTGACGTTGTAGAGCGGAATCTGGTCTTGGTGGAGGGGTAGACACGTCGACCGTCGACTCCAGCGGCACAGCAGGACATAGCTCGTGCGAGTACGCCCACCCGCTCAGTTGAGTAGTACTCATACGTACGTGTATGTTACAGTATATCAGTATATATGCTTCAACATATACACAGTCACGTACGTGCTCATGGACGAGTGCAGGAACAAAGTACGGCCGCCTGACGGCCCTTTATTTGGCATCATCAATAATGCATGCTTCCTTCCTGTTCCTTCCATGCTTGTGTGCACCGTAGACCAGTAGGGCGAGGATGGGCAGGGAGCAAGTGTACGGCATGCACCAACGTCCGCTGAAGTAACGCCCAGACACACGTACACCTCACCATTGAGCTGCGCACGTGCCCCTCGCTCGTGCCCCCCTCCGCATGCCCACAGCCGCCGCCGCCACCGCCGCTGCCGCCGCCGCCGCCTGCTCCCCCTCATCAGCCGCCGGCTGCTTCGCCCCACTGTCATCACCCTACCCATCCTCACCGCACACGCCAGACAGCGGCGGCAGCAGCAGGGACCTAAACGTTAATATCAACATCAACATTGGCATCAACGGCCTCGGCGTCGGGGGCAGGCCCATGCGGGACACGAACACTGACGACAACAGCAGCAACGGCCCCACAAGGACTGCTAACACACAGGACGACGACGACGGCAACAGCAGCAGCGGCGGCGGCAGTAAGCCTGCTGACGTGAATCCACACTCAACCACCACTGCCACGGGCGGGGACTCTGGCGGGCATGGAAGCGGCGGCAGCGGCACTACTACTGGAGGTGCTGACAGCAGTAGTGGCTCTGGCAGCAGCAGCAGCAGCAGCAGCGGCAGCGGCAGTGCGAGCATTGGCAGCACAGGCGGCAGTAGCAGCAGCAGCAGCAGTTGGGGAGGCGGCCGCCGTGGGCTGAACTAACTGGCTTTTACTGCCCTCTTGTATGGCGTGCAAGCGAGTGTAACGGGTTCCGCTTGTCAGGGCTGGCGCTTCACCTGTGCCATACCAGGCTGGCATGTATTAGGACACGGGTGCGTTTCATTTGCTGGCGTGTATTAGAACACATGTGCATGTTAATAGTGCTGCAGCCTTGCGTGTTGCTTGGCGTACATGTCTTGGTGTGGGTTAGCGCACAGCCGCACACGTGCACAGGGGAGGACACCTCCATGCGCCCCACTGGGGTGCAAGGGAGTCTCCTCTCTCGTACATGTACTAGTCGCTTCAGGCTCCTTTCTGCTGGGTGTGTGCAAGATAAAGTGGGTATTCTTTACTGTGTCGGGATCCATAGGGTCCGTTGTATTGTTGTCTTGATGAACCTCTCCGGCAGCTGGGAAGGCCTGTGCAGATGCAGTGCCCTATAGATCGAGGTAGGCGTGACTAGCTCAAAAATGCGTACCGCGGCCAGTTGCACGTCTTGACTCAACGCGCACGTGTGTAGTATCTGGGCGTGACACGCTGTTGGTTGGTTCCTGCTCCATGCCTCGAAACGTCCTGTGTGTGAAGTTAGCAGCGAGGCCCTCTGGGAACAGGAATACATGTGCCGTGTGTACCGTATGCCAGGTTGCCAGCGTATCCCTTCCCGTCTCCTTACCTGTAAAACTACTTTTCACAAAGTAAAGCTTGGCTGGAGCGTCC
Organism: Chlamydomonas sp. 3222; assembly: GCA_004335795.1. NCBI lineage: Eukaryota > Viridiplantae > Chlorophyta > Chlorophyceae > Chlamydomonadales > Chlamydomonadaceae > Chlamydomonas > Chlamydomonas sp. 3222. Next base: position 23,220 of record QAXN01000720.1, read on the forward strand.
CGCCCAGGCCCCTGCTGGTCCGTCGCACCTGCCCTTATTCGGCTGCCATTGTTGCCACATACAATGTGCCGCTGCGAGCAAGTCCGTCCCCAGCCCACCTGCCCCTCAGCAGCACGGAGGGCTAGGCAGGCTGCAAAGAGGACCCTTCGCATGCACGGCACACCGCAAGCTCCAAAGCCAAAGGCACCTGTGGGTCCGCCGTGCATGGCTTAGGCAAGCGGGCATGCACGCGTGGTCTGGTCTGTGCAATGAGCATGATGACCTAACACTAATACGGTCACATACACGCACTACAGTGTACGCCTCGGCAGCAGCACAGACCGAACCCGATACCGGTGCAGGACACGTCCAGAGGTCCACGCGTTCAGCGTCCGGCTATCCGTTACCCGGCCGCACAGACGGCCCCGCAGCGCACGCAGGGCAACCAGCTGCACCTCCCCTTGCCAGCTGTCAAGCAAACGACTACGCACTCCATCCGCCTAAGACCAGCAAGCAAACACTCCTAGATCGAGTGCACGAGCGCCAAGGCATCCGCCCTTGCATCCATCATGCATAAAGCACCAACCAATAAGCGCCGGTCAAGGACAGCCATGCGAGCTTGCTAGACACCTGTCCCGTGCAACAGCCGTTGTCCTGTTGCGCCATCCTGCCTGCTGCCACACCCTCCCACCACCCCAACCTGCACACTGGCGCTCATCCCGACACGGCCGCTGCCGCCGCCACCGCTGCACGTGCCTCCGCAGGCGGCACCAGCGCCGCCGTAACGCCCGGCAGCTCCTCCGCCGCGACCCCGCACCGGCAGAGGCAGCTGCCTGCCAGCCCCCACGCCTCCCCTGCAGTGGGCGGCCAGCCCTCCAGCACACGCGTCAGCACATCCGCCCCTGCCGTAAAGCCCGCATCTCCCATCACCGCACGTGCAACGGCCAGGTTGGTGTACGGCACAGCGCCCCCTCCTGCACCTCCGGTCGCCCTCTTCCCCGCCGCCGCCGCCGCCGCCGCCGCCGCCCCCGGGACGGCGCTGCACCCAGCTGCTCGCTTGCCGCCCGCTGCAGCCCGGAACTCCACCGGAAAGGCCACCGCTGACATGACCATCGCCGCGGACAGCTGCTTCCGCGCCCAGTCATACTTCCGTGCCTCCTGGGCAAAATGTTTGACCCAGTTGTACTCAGCCTCCACCCCGTTCCACACCTGCACCGCCGCCCCCAGCAGCCCCATCAGCCGCAGCTACTGCAGCAGCAGCTGCCGCCACGGGGTGTCGACCCCACGACCGGGCAGCGCGCTCCTGCCACCGCCGCCGCTGCTGCCAGCGCCGCCACCGCCAGCTGCCGACACCCCCTGCCGCTCCGCCGCAGCCCTGATGTGCTTTGCCAGGATCAGGTTAACGCACTCGAGCGCGGTTGGGATGACAGATGGGGAGACGCCCATGAGGTACGCCGATGCCTCCAATGCAGCGTCATTCACTGCCCTCTGCCCACGGACACCACCGACCCTGTCCCACTGCTCCACCTCTGCGCACAGCTGCACGCCAGCCGACACCTGCGGCAGCAGCTCCACGGCCGCATACGAGTACCGCACGGCTTTCTGTGCTGCTTGCTGCATCCCACCTGCGCCGATGGGCCGCGGATGCTCCCCTGCTCCCGCCGCTCCCTGCTCCTCCTCTGCCCCCTGCCCCTTCTCTGCTCACTGCCTTTCCTCCGCCCCCTGCCCCTCCCCTGACCCCCGCTCTTCCTCCGCCCCAGTGCACTGCTGGTCACTGCCAGAAACCCGCTGCCTGCAACCCAGCACCTCGCACCCTAGGTCCTTCAGCCGCTCCTGCGCAAACGTCAGGACTTCATCCGTCACGTCCGCCAGAAAGCTCACGCTCCTGCCCCTGCCCCTCCCCGCCCTCCCGCCCGCCGCAACCACAGCCCGCAGCTCCCCCACTGCAAGCCGCACCCTCCTGGCCGTCGCTGACACCAGCTCCCCACCTGCCCCAGCGGCCCGTGCAGCAGCAGCTCGCTCCAGCGCAGCTGAAACATGGGATAGTCGTGCGCTGGCGACCGCACGGGGCCCTCGTTGGTGCCCGCCCCCATGCGGGTCACCAGGCGGGCCATGCAGGGCAGCAGGCCAGCCTCAATCGCCGCGACGGTGTCCACGGATGGCCGGAAGGGAGGGCCTGCGGCAAGGTGCGTGGGAGGGCAGGCAGGGCAACGTGCGGAGGTTGGGATGACAACAGCGGGCAGTGCAGGGGGATGCGCAGTGTGCAATCCGTACGATGTCGGCTTTCGCCGCCTTGTTGCACGAAAGCTGGCATAACGGTGTTTGCAACGTCCGAGTCTGTGTGCGTCGGCACATAATGCTAGCGCTCGAAGTGGGGGCCGCGGGTCGCAATCCTCAAGCCATGTGCAGGCCTTGGACACGCGCTAAGCCAAGCGCAGGGCCCTAAACTTGCAGCAAACAGCGCGTAAACCCACATGCATCCCCGAACGGCAAGCACCGTACTGGCCGGTGCCGCACGGTGGTACAGGTTCCAAAGCACGCCGCACACTTACTGGTGCTCGGCACGTCATCAGGAACCTCCAGGTCGTCGTCCTCCGGATCCCCCACCGCGAGCGCCTCGGGGTGCTGCGCCGCCGCCACGTACGTCTCCCACCACGCCCGCAGCAGCCCCCTCGTGCGCCTGCCCATCCGCTCCCGGCCCCGCACTGCCTGCAGCAGCGCCAGCCGGGCGCACGCCAACGCCTCACACAGCACCGTACAGCCGCCCTCCTTGGGCAGCTGCGGACATCCGCCGCCGCCGCCGCCGTCATCGGTGTCCAGGCGGTTGCTGGGGACAGGCTCCCCCCAGCGCGCTAGCACCCCCTTGGCCAGGCGCAGGCACAGGGCGACGGTTGCGGAGCGGTTGTACGGCGGAAGGCTGCAGGAGCCAGCAGCGCCCGGCGGTTGCTGCCCATAGCCCCTCCTCCTCGCGCCCCCGCTCCCCCGCCCCGGCCCTCAGCTGCGCTGACGCACTCCCTGCGCTGCGTCCCTCCCCACCCTGGCCTGCGCCACCAGCCGCCAGGGGCTCGGCCGGGTCCTCATTCCTCATAATCCACAGCCAGGCTTTGAGGGTGTACACCGCCGGGCGCAGGCCGATCGCGCAGCCGCGCTTTTGGAGGTCGGCGTCAAACGACCCGGCAGAGGGTCCGTGTCCGTTAGAAGTCCACCGGTCGCTCGCCGGCAGCACGACCTCACTGGGCCTCACCAAGCCGAGCGCATCCCCGCCGTCCAGCGCCGCACACAGGTAGGCAATGTGGGTCGCGGCCAGGGCGCGGCCGCAGGGGCGGCGCACGAGGCCCTCCCACCCCACCCTCATTAGCAGGGACATGCTGGCAAGCGAGTGCAGGGAGCCGGCCTGCAGGGCCTGCGCCTCGCGCTGCTGGGTGCTGTTCCCACGCGCCACGGCCGCACTAGTGCCCAGCAGCAGCAGCCGCGCCCAGTGCTCCAGCACGTAGGAGGACTGCAGCTTGTCGGCTGTCCAGGTGAGCATGGAGCGGGCTTCGGGGGAAGCAGATTTTGCCCCGCCGCCGCCGTCACTGCCGCTGCCTCCAGCGCCGTCGCCGCTGCTGCTATTGCCGTCGTCACCGCCGCCGTCACAACCGCTGCGCCTGTTGCCACCTGCGCTGTCGCCTCTGGCCTTGCTGCCGGCCGGGGCGTGTGGCAGTCCGGTCACGGCCAAGCCGAACACAGCGAACAAGGCAATGGGCTCGCGGACGAGCTCTTCCACCTCCTCCAAGCTCGGCGCCTCAGGCCAGTAGCCTTGCCGCTTCTGCTCCCCTCGCTGCTCCAGTGGCTCAGCTTGCTGCACTTGCTGCCCAATCTGCTGCTCTTCTCTAGGCCCTGCTGCAGCGTCCGCGGCTGGTGACTGGCCTGCAACCTACGCCCCCGCAGAGCCAGAGACTTGGGAGTCCGCAATAAGCTGCAGTGCCGCGGTCGGCGTGAGCTGCTCAGCAGCCTCGGCCAACACGCGGGCGTAGCACTCGAGCGTGTCCATTGCGAGCAACGCCGGTCCCAACACCTGCCACAAAAAGCCGGGGTATGCTGCGTCTTGTTTAACGACGTTTATGGGCTTTGAGGATGATACGTCGGATGCTAGCGTAGAAAGGGCCGCAGCCCTCGGGGCCGAAGGATTGCCGCTCCGCGAGAGTGGTCCCGAGCGTCGCTGTTCTTCGCGCCAGCCATGCCCACGCCTTCTCCCCACGAACACTTGACAGCTCGTAGCGCGACAGCAGCTGTTCTAGCTCAGCACTGATTGCAGGCACCTTGGACGTGCAAACTCCAGCTCGTTAACCTCTGGACCGCCTTCCGACGCGTGTTCAAGCAGCCTTTGCTCACAAGCGTTGTAGAGCTCCTGGAGAATTGTGAAGCTATCCCGAAGCTCACCGGCAACAACAGTGCTTTGTCTTGGCATTGGCAAACTGATTGGCAAAGGCCAGAGAGATACCTACTGGCCAACCTACATATATCTGCGTACTACTGTATGTTGTAAGCTTTCAGGCATTAGGGCTTCTGTCTCCAAGAGTGGTCCAAGGTCAATTACCGTAGCTTGTCCATCTCGTTGGCGCGAAAGCAAGGGAGCCCCCAGGGGAGCCGCTGTGCGTCAGTTGCGTGAGGGGCTGCACAACCGCTAACCTGATTTGTTCACCTGCACATCAACAAGCAGAATACGCAGCAATGTCCAGATCGAAGGGTTTATCCAGGCGCTTGCCCGTCAAACCTGGGCAAACCTCGCCCCCTGGGGCGCTCGTTCCCGTCCGTCACCGTAGCAGCCTGCCCCCTGGCCTGCCCCCACCATGCCACACCTGCCCCTCAGTCGTCACCTGCTCATCAGCCGGCTGCTTCGCCCCACTCCCGTACCCTACAGTATTCGCTCGAGCCGCACACACCGCACAGCAGCGGCAACAGCGTCGAGGAGAGACGTGACGGTGACACGGGTCATGTGACATTCGACGTTGTGGCCTAGCAGCCACATTCATGCCATCCATGGTTTGTGCAGACGTCGGCAGCGCATAGCAGGGGAGCGCCGCGCAACTGTCAAGCAACGCGTCCGTCCTCCGTCGTCTTGTCGCTCTCACCCTGGGTCCCTGGGACCCTGCTGGCCACACAAGCGTACACGAGCTCGGCACCCAGGCAGTGTTCCGGTCTT
>QAXN01000721.1:0-26072 GCA_004335795.1 Chlamydomonas sp. 3222
TAACCATTATTATTATTATTAACATGCGGTGTTAGATGGGCAAGCCGTGCACGCGCACCACTGACGGAGCTTGACGTGTGGTAATACGCTGTTTGCGTACGGCTTTCTTCACATACCGGTGGCGTCCTGATGTACGATATGAAAGCCCTAGACGAGTGGGAGTCACTGGAAGTGGCATGGCTGAGCTGAGCTGACTTGGTAGCGCTCAGATCTCAGGGGCAGTTGTACGTGGGTTGAGAGCAGGGCGCACTAGCTAGGTAACAGGTGGCGGCCTGCTGGTGCGGCCGGACTCCTACACGTGGCGTGTTGGTAGCATGGTATCCACACAGCGTGAGGCCACGTAGCTTGGGAGGCGAGTGCCCTCCGTGCGCTCTCACTGTCCACGACACGTGTCTGGAAACGTGGTGCGGAGTCGGCCAAGGCCGTTCGTTTGGGTCCCCCGCTAGCTGCCACCAGCTGCCATCTGCTGTCACTGCGCTGCGCAACTTAAGACACGCGTGTTTGGTGTCATCAGGGGAAACATCAGTATGTCGGAAACTCCAGGTTCTTGTCGACGCCCCCGCGGGGCGCACCGTGCCAGTACTGTATGTCAGGGCTCGTGGGAATGCCCGTCGTGTGTTGAGGGATGCGGTCTTGCGGTGATGGGAGGTACGAGCGCAAAATCCAAAGCAAGTTCCAGAGACGTCGCCCTAGTCTAGACCGCAGTGACATGTGCGGTTACTAGGGAGGTTAGCGACCGAAGCGAAAGCTGTTAGTCGTCGTCGTGTGTGTCTGCGTGCGTTGCCATTTGCCAGCATGGCACAGGTGCACAGGTCTCCCAGTGCAGCTGTGCAGGTACTGCAAGCATTTGTTTGCCAAAGGCCCGGTAAAGGCTCTTGGGTCCCGGGGCAGCGGAGCCCGTAACAGGGCGCTCTTCGTCCAGAAGTACGGTACTGTGATCTGTGAACCAGTGTGGAAAAAAGTGGGGCCTGTTTGGGTGCAGGCTGCACGGTTCTCCAACTGAAATGGCCCTGACTGCCGACCTTACCTCCTATACGCTTTCTTACAGGGCCGCATACGAGTAACGGTGCACTTGGGCGTCCGGAATTGTTATCAGAGACATGTGGGAGCTGGGAGGACGGCAGAGGACGGTTTGTGGCAGGCGTACGACACATGGCAGTCATGTGATGTAACGCCGAAAATGCGCATTCACACAAAGGACTTTCATTTTAGATGTTGTACCAGATGTGCCAATGGGCTGGACCTGCCCAGCAGTCAATCTGACGGAAGGTTAGCAGCGAGAACCAGACGCTCCAGTTCTTACAGTCTACGTGTGAGTTCCTTCAACACACGGTGTAATAGTTATGAAACGCGTACAAGCCTGATAGTCAGCTTCAGCATTCTCCCTTGTCGGTCCAGTCGAGCATGGTTTGCCATCCCGCTAACGCGCTAATCCCGTGTTCTTCGCCGTCCGTTGCTGCCCCAGCGGGCCGCCCCTGCGACCTATTGACGAGCATTGATGACAGCAGCTCTATCAGTAGCAGCAGCAGCAGTGACCCATGGCTGCCCGCTGCTGTGCAGCTGCACATCTTCTCCCACCTGCCGCCCAACGACCGTGCTCTTAGTTGCCGCCTGGTGTCCCCAGATGCAGCTAGCAGCCTCAGCGGACCCGAGAACTGCACCGCCTTCCTGTCCCAGCCGCTGCCTCCCCACGCCGTGCCCTGGGCCCTGCAGGCAGGGCAGCAGCACGTGCGTCAGCTGCCCTTTCGCCATAAGATGCTGCTGCTGTGCACGGCGGCCGCCAGTGGCAGTGAGGCCAACCTGGAGGTGGCGTTGGCGCTGCTGCAGCCCAGCGTCTTCCCAGAGCTGATGGACCTATGTGGCAGCAGGGCAGACCCGGGTGTGGAGGCTGTGCGGGCAGGCCACCTGCACCTGCTGGGCTGGCTGATACGTCACTGCCCAATGTCTGTGCACCCCGTTCCGGTGCTGGCAGCTGCAGCACGACACTGCTCCCTGGCCGAGCTGCAGGCCACGCGGGAGACTCTGCAAACGCATCCGCACTTCAGTTGCAGCATTGCCGGACAGGACAGTGCAACCATGGCTTTGGTTGCAGCGGCGGAGTCTGTGACACCAGACGCTGTCGCCAAGATGGAGTGGGTCCTGGCCACAGCCGGGAGCAGCTGCCACATGGGGCACAGCACCGCACAGGCCGCAGCCCGCTCTGGGGACTTGGCCCGGCTGCGGTGGCTACGGGACAGGGGGTGCCCAGTGGGCGAGTGGAATGTGCTGCGCTATGCACTGCAGCACGCCGACCTGGCCGTGGCGCAGTGGCTGGTGGATGAGGCGGGGTGCGAGCTACCGGCGGCGGCGGGGGGCGGCGATGATGCAGAAGCTGCCAGGGGAGACAGGTCCTGGACCAAGCTCTTGCGGGCGGCAGCCGAAAGCTCGGACGCCGGGGCGAAATGGCGGTGGCTGCAGGAGCGGGGAGGGCCCTCCCTGGCCGGCGCAGAGCAGGGCCTGGTCAAGGAGCTGACAGTGGCAGCTGTGGGGGCGGGGCAGGTGGAGGTGGTGCGGTACCTGCTGTCGGTGCTGGGCGCTGACACGGTGCTTGGGGTCAACCGGGATGTGTTAAGCTGCGCAGCGGGACAGTCGGGCAGCATACCTGTGGCGGAGTGCCTTCGTCAGGCGGGCCTGGTGTTAAGCCACACAGCATATCGAGGCGCAGTAGGCAAGCTGCCCTTCGTCCGGTGGCTTGCGCTTGAGGCAAAGGTGTCCGCCAATGACTGCTCCCGCACGGACGTAAGCTCTATGATAGCGTTCTGGCCGTGTGACACACCGGCCCATAGCCGGGACCTGCTGGAGGCGGTGCAGCTGCTGGCGGGGGCGGGGTTTAGCGACTGGGGTCGTGACGGCGCAGATGCCGGCCTCATCGATTCCGCTGCATGCCGAGGCGACTTGGCCTTGGTCCTGTTCCTGCGAAAGCAAGGTGCACCGCTGGACTCGGACATGTACTTCATAGAACGCGCAGCAGGTGCCGGCTGCGAGGGCCTGCTTGAGGTCCTGACGGTGCAGCCGGACTGCTTCAAAGCCGCGGCATATCTGGACTCGAACCCGTACATCACAGCTGCCCTCAGGGGCGACCGGGCCACACTGGACGCCCTGCGGCGTCTGGGCGTGCCGTGGGGGGAGGACGTGGTGGTGGAGGCGGTGAACGCCAGGTGCGGGCTGCCTGTCTTGCGCTGGCTGGTGGAGCATGGGGCACCGGTGGGCAGCGCAGAGGATTTGGAGGGGGAGGTTGATTTTGCTGTGGAGTGCCGGGGCCTCAGTGCTGAGGCGGCGGCGTGGCTGCGCGGCTTGGTGGCAGGGGGCAGCGGTGCGGGGGTGTCGGACGGGGAGGAGTGAGGGACGAGGGAGGCGGGGCCAAGGGGTGTGAAGACACAGGTGACATCCTGCAAAGGTTGGGGGATGTCGCGGGGAGGAAGCAGCGGTATGCGGCGGCATGCAGGGTACGGTTACGTCCTAGAGAAGGGGGGACGGGTGGGCTAGGGGAGCGGTGTGAGGAGTAAGGCGGGAGCAAGTGCGGGTGCAGCGTGCAGGCAGACCGCCACGTCCTACTTGTGAGGGCTGCGCGGTCCAATGCCGGTGGCAGAGTGCTGCTGGCAGGGTGTCGCAGCAGTAGCACATTGCTGCTGCGTGTACAGAAATTGCTGTAGTTGCATATTGCGGCTGCATCAGGGCCGGTTGTGCTAGTCGGTGTGCATTAAAATTGGGCTAACCTGCGCGCACCAGTGGCGCTAAGCGGAGCTGGTAGGGCCATGCACCGCATGTTGGTGCGGAAACTAGCCAGCTAGGCACGGCACAAGGTGAGAAGCCGGCATACGTACAGCAATAGTGAACGAGGGAGGAGTTACCTGGGGCATAGTCTCACGGAGAGTGGATGCACGCAGGTGCCGTGTGATAGGCATTGGCCTTACCGTACGTGAAGCGCAGCGTGGTGTGTTGCGCTGATGCGTGTTGGTTGGTTGGTTTGTGAGGGCGGTTGCGGTTGCGGCACAGAGCTGTCGTACGACATCGCACATAACTGCACATAACTGCATGCACGGCACGTCTGCACGGCTTTGGTATTAGACAGGTACATAACTGCATGCAGCGCCCAGAATCATGCTTATAAGTACCTCCAATGAATTTGCATGACGTTGCTTAGCTTCTTTGCTGGAGTCACAAGGCGTAGCACCAGTGCTTACGTGTCCGTCTGCCTGCATCAAACGGGGCGCGTGGGATCAAGCAAGGAGCATGCTGCAAGCTATGTTGCTTGGCGGGTTGGCGCTGTGTTCATCACCCATTGTTAAGCTTGAGTGCTTTTTGCTTGCACAACGGAGCGCAGCTTGTGTGGGTCTGGGATACTGGGAAGCATGTGAGTTGCAATCACAGGCACGAAGCGCTTGCACCACTCTCAACATGCGGTGTTAGCTGGGCATGTCGTGCACCACTGACGGAGCTTGCCGCGTGGCAACAGGCTGTTTGCGTACGGCTTTCTTCACATAGGCGTCTTGATGTAAAATTCGAAAGCCCTGAACGAGTGGGAGTCACTTGGCGTGGCATAGCTTCAGCTGAGCTGTCGTTGGAGCGTTCAGATCTCGGGGGCAGTTGTATGTGGGTCAAGAGCAGGGCGCCCTAGGCAAGAGGTGGCGGCCACCAGCTGCAATCCGCTGCCACTGTGCTGCGCATCCTAAGACACACGTGTTTGGCGTCAGCAAGGGAGACATCAGTGTGTAGGAGTCTCTAGATTTTGTTTGTCGGCACCCCTGCAGGGTGCAGCGTGCGTGACATTACTGTGAGGGCTCAGGGGGCCCAATGTGTACGTCCTCCAGGCATCTCATATCCATCCGGTAATGACGCACTGCCCCGATTGGGGCGCTCAGCTTGTGGGCGACGGACTGTTGGGTGATCAGACAGCGCAGCTCATCCGACGGCACGCTCCGCCTTGTCCTACAGGACTGAACACTTCTGTGCCAGTCCCCGTTGCATGGCGGGCTGGCAGCTGCGTTCCCAACATGGCTGAGGTGCGCAGGTCTCCCACGGCAGTGCAGGTATGAAAAAAAAAGAGTGTAGCTCGGGTGGCACGGTAGGACAGGGTAGGATCAGGTAGGATCACACGGCGTACCCTAGGAGGGAGGTGGCGCAGGCGGCCTGGTGTGGCCGTACTTCTGCACGGCATGATGGTACACAGTACCGGTACGTGATGCCACGTGAGGCGGGAGGGACTTCCTCCCGTTGCTACAAAGGTTCACGTGGCGAAAAGCGTGCGTTGGGGCAGGTTGAGGTCCATGGCCGATCGTTCGGGCCTCCCGGCTCCCTGTGCCACCAGCTGCCACACTGCGCAGCGCACCTGATGACACACGTGTTTGGTGTCAGGGGAGACATCGTTTTGTCGGTGTCCCCAGGCTATTGTTGACGCACATCGGGACCCGCAACCCTGCCTTCCTTGTGGCATCTTGCTGCTGGGCAGACGTACGGCACATGGCACACAACTGTGACGTGCGATAATCCGCAATCCCGCCTGGACTTTCATTATTGTTGTTTCCAAGGTGTCGAACGTGCTTGTCCAGTTCTGACAGGTGGTAGCGACGAGGACCAAGGCAGGGACCAAGGCCCCGTTTCCCTACAGCCTACATGTGAGTTCTTCAATGCATGGCGTCGTTGTAGTTCAAAGCATAGGGTCGTTGTATCACACGCATACCTGGTTCTCCGCTTCAGCATTGTTCCTCGTAAACCGGTCACCGGGACTGAAGAATGGCTTTCGCCCGTCGCTTGATCGTCATGTCCGCAGTCAAAATGATGTAACATTTTAAACGGACATATGGCATCTTATTAACCATGCTGCTGCATCGTTCACTCTCCAGTCCTCCTTTGCCATCTCGCTGACCCTGTGCCGCGGTACGCCCTCCCTCGCTGCCCCAGCGGATCGCAGCCCCCGCCCCCTGCACCCTGTTGACGAGCATGGATGGCAGCAGCTCTAGCAGCAGCAGGAGCAGCGGCCCGTGGCTGCCCACTGCTCTGCAGCTGCACATCCTCTCCCTGCTGCCGCCCAACGACCGCGCCCTGACCTGCCGCCTAGTATCCCCGGACGCAGCCAACAGCCTCAGCGGACCAGAGAACTGCACCGCCTCCCTGTCCCAGCCGCTGCCTCCCCACGCCGTGTCCTGGGCCCTGGAGGCAGGCCAGCAGCACGTGCGGCGGCTGCCTTTCAACCACAGGATGCTGCTGCTGTGCACGGCGGCCGCCAGCGGGAGCGAGGAGAACCTAGAGGTGGCACTGGCGCTGCTGCAGCCGAGTATCTTCCCAGAGGTGTTGCAAAGCCACAACCGCAATTTTAATGTTAACAAAGCCGTCGCCGGTCCAGGAATCGCAGCGGCAAAGGCGGGCCACCCGCAGCTGCTGCCCTGGCTTCTGCGCCGCTGCCCAGGACTCATTTGGGCTGGGGGCGTGCTGGAGGCAGCGGCACGGCACTGTGACCTGTTAGGGCTGCAGGTCGCATGGGAGGCGATACAGCACAGGTTTGGCAGCAGCATCTACAGCAGCCGTCGTCCCGGGCAGACCCAGGGCGTGTTGGATGCAGCTGCTGAGTCCTCCACTCCGGACGCAGTGGACAAGATGGAGTGGCTGCTGAGGGAGGCGGCGACTGGGGCCGGGAAAGGAGAAGGAGCTGACGGCATTCCCCGCTGCCAGCTGCAGACCAGCACAGCGGCGGCCGCCGCGCGCTCAGGGGACCTGGGCCGGCTGCGGTGGCTGCGGGACCGGGGCTGCCCTCTGGGTCGCGGGTCGGAGCCGTGGTGGGGTGAACCGGATGTGCTGGAGGCAGCCCTGCAGCATGCGGACCTGGCCGTTGCGCAGTGGCTGGTGGACGAGGCGGGGTACGAGCTGCCGGGGGCTGTGGGCGGCGACATGGCAGCAGAAGAAGGGGACAGCACTTGGACCGAGCTCCTGCGGGCGGCAGCCAAGAGCCCAGATGCAGTGGCCAAGTGGCGATGGCTGCAGGAGCGGGGAGGGCCTTCCATGGCGGACGCAAATGGGGACCTGGTGGAAGCGGTGACAATAGCAGCTGTGGAGGCGGGGCAGGTGGAGGCGGTGCAGTACCTGCTGTCCGTGCTCGGCCCTAGCAAGGTGCTTGCGGTGGGGCGGGATGCGCTGAGCTACGCAGTGGGGCAGTCGGGCAGCATACCCGTGACGGAGTGCCTGCAGGAGGTGGGCCTGGTGCTCAGCGTCAAGGCGTATGTGCGTGCGAGGAAGCTGCCCTTTATCCGGTGGCTGGCGCGCGAGGCTGGGGCGTCCATTGCCGCCGAATTTAACTCAGAGATGCTGCAGGACTTCATAATGTCCTGGCCGTACGAAACACCGGCCGACAGCCGGGACCTGCTGGAGGCGGTGCAGCTGCTGGTGGGGGCCGGATACAACGGCTTGGATGATGCGTACCAGTTTGATAACGTCGGTAATGCTGCTTACTTGGGCCATTTGGACCTGGCCCGGTACCTTCTGCCGCACGACTGGCAATTTAAGCCAAAGATTGGCCATGTCGCAGCTGCGGCAGAAGCCGGATGCGAGCCCATACTCGAGTTCCTGGTGGGCATGCCGGACTGTTTCACGCCCTCTAGATATTTCGGTGAAGGCTGGTCTCCTTACGTTGCAGCGGCCGTTAACGGCGACAAGGCAACGCTGGACGCCCTGCGGCGGCTGGGCGTGCCGTGGTGTGAGGAGGACGTGGTGGTGGAGGCCGTGACGCACAACAGTGGGGAATCTGCGCTGCGCTGGCTGCTGGAGCACGGGGCACCGGTGGGCAGCGTGGAGGATATGGAGACTGCGGTGGCGGGTGCTGTGGCGGGTGGGCAGATCAGTGCTGAGGCGGCGGCGTGGCTGCGGGGCTTGGTGGCAGGGGGCTGCGGTGCGAGGGTGGCTGGCGAGAAGGAAGGAGGGAGGGTCTAGGCGTGGGGTGACGCGTGCAGTGTTGCTTGTACTGTTACGAAACTAGGAGTCGGCTAGGTATGGATGTGAGGTTCTGTGGGAAGCAATGAACCGTGCAGTTTACTAGCCCACCATCCTCGACGGTAACCCTGCCTGCAAGCAAGCACTGGGCGGCACTGGCGACGATGCTTCGCGTGCATACCGGTAGCTGACGACTGCTTACGGCATGATGCACTTTTCTTAATTCGGCCCCCTAAATGGGGTTGGGGCCACGGTGCTTGGCATAGCTTACATTGGCTGTTGTGGCAGCGAGTGGCGCCTGGGGGGTTAGGAGCAACAGGAGTATACCCTTAAGCACGGCATGGTCGCCTGTGTGGCCGGACAGGTGTGTTGTGGCCGGACAGGTGTACCTTGGTGTACTTAACAGGCTTGCATCTGGTACAGTGTGCGTGTGGCCACGTGAAGCGGGAAGCAAGTGCCCCGCGTGTACCGTACCTACCGTACATCCTCGCGTGGTGTGGCGTGGGGCAGCGTGGGGTCCAATGTGCATGGCCGCACTTGGCTCTCCCCCCGCTGCCAACAGCTGCCACACTGAGCAGCCACATGTTGTTTTGCAACGACGTGTTACCTCACGCTGTGTAGGAGTGAGACTGTTTGTGCTCCTGCTGACGCAGCGGTCGTGTGTGGTAGGGCTGTGGGGAGCGAGGTCAGCGAGCCCCTGTCCTCTGTGGCGTCTGCGGCATCAGCTGACAGGTGCGCAGGTCCTTGTAACGAAAGGGGTCAAAGGCCCTTGACACTTGGCTGCTGTTTTGTCGGAGGGGGGCGCCATCCCGGTACAGGGGGCCATCCCGATGGGGCACGCATGATAATGCATTTCCTGGTAACGCAGTACCAGGGGCGGGTCATAGTCAGCCTGGTCTTGCACGGTTGCACGTTGCAGACAGGGCCGCGTGTGTAACCCGGGCAGCGGGCACAGACAGTGTACAAGATTAAGGCCTCAGCAAAGAACCAGTGGAAGGTAGCGGTAGGGCGTAGGAGGAGCAACCGTAGGGAGCAACCCTCGCATGCGCCTTGTTCGCGTGTGTATGCAGGGGAGATCCCCTGTGTGTATGGGATCCAGTGCAGCAGAGGGGAGCCCCCTGGACTGGTTGGACCCTGACTAGGTACGGCTACTTAGGTACAATGCCCATTACCCGAATTGTTATTGATGTGGATGTTGTCAGCAGATGCTTGGAATAAGGTCCGCCTGAAGCCCCCGCTCCGCAACTGCAACTGCTGCTGCGCAGCGCTGGTGAGCTCCTCCGTGGCGAGTTAGTAAGTACATGTAAACTTGAACATCACATTAATTCGTGTCTCTACCAAACTGTTGCTGGGTTGAAACATGGCTGGCTGGATGACAGCTTCTTCCTTTCATCGTGAAGCGAGCGTTGTTAACAACTCGCAGGTCCTTTTAATGACCTTGATAGTTGGCCGCCTCGCTCTCATGTCGACCGTTGCTTTTGCTCTGACCCCCGTGCCGTCCTCCCTTGCTGCCCCAAACAGGCCCCTTCAGCCTGCTGCGCAGCATGAATGGCATGGCTTCTTGCAGTCGAAGCAGCGGCCCATGGCTTCCCGCTGCTCTGCAGCTGCACATCTTCTCCCTGCTGCCGCCCAACGACCGGGCTCTTAGTGGCCGCCTGGTGTCTCCAGACGCAGCCAGCAGCCTCAGCGGACCAGAGAACTGCACCGCCTCCCTGCCCCAGCCGCTGCCGCCCCACGCTGTACCCTGGGCCGTAGAGGCAGGGCAGCAGCACGTGCGTCAGCTGCCCTTTCGTCACAAGTTGCAGCTGATGTGCACGGCTGCCGCCAGCGGGAGCGAGGAGAACCTGGAGGTGGCGCTGGCGCTGCTGCAGCCGGGCATGTTCCCAGGGGTGCTGCAAAGCTACGACTGGGGGGTTTGGCCTCCACTTCGTACCCATTTGTGTCCAGGAAGGGCAGCGGCAACGGCGGGCCACCCGCGGCTGCTGCCCTGGCTCGTGCGCCGCTGCCCAGGGCTCATGTGGGCTGGGGCCGTGCTGGAGGCAGCAGCTCGGCACTGCGGCCTGGCGGATCTGCAGTTTGCACGGAAGGTGCTGCAGCACGAATTCAGCACAAGCAGCTACAGCGATCGTCGCCCCGTGCTGAGCCAGGTCGTGTTGGACGCTGCGGCAGAGTCGCCCACCCCAGACGCAGTGGCCAAGATGGAGTGGGTGCTGCGGGTTGTGGCGATGGAGGCCGTGGGAGGGGGAGTAGAAGGCGGCTCTTGCTGTCAGCTGCACCTCAGCACCGCTGCCGCCGCCGCCCGCTCAGGGGACCTGGGCCGGCTGCAGTGGCTGCGGGACCAGGGCTGCCCCATGGGTCGCGTGAAGGGGCAGGGGGAACCGGCGGACGAGCTGCGCGTGCTGGGGGCAGCCCTTGAGCACGCGGACCTGGGCGTGGCGCAGTGGCTGGTGGACGAGGCGGGGTGCGGGCTCCCAGGGGCAAGTGACGATGCCGATGCAGCGGAAGAGAGAGACCGGAGAGACAAGGCGTGGACCCACCTCATGCGAGCGGCAGGCAAGGGCTCAAACGCAGAGGCCAAATGGCAGTGGCTGCAGGAGCGGGGAGGGCCTTCTGTTTCGGACGCAGATGGGGGTCTGCTTCAAGAGGTGACCCTGGCAGCCGTGAGGGCAGGGCGTGTGGAGGCGGTGCAGTACCTGCTGTCCGTGTTGGGCGCTGGCAAGGTGCTTGGAGTGGGGCAGGACGCGTTGAGCACAGCAGCTGGAAAGTCGGGCAGCATACCTTTGGCGGAGTGTCTGCGGCAGGCGGGCCTTGTGGTTAGCCACGAGGCCTATGAAGGCGCAAGAGGCAAGCTGCCCTTCGTCCGGTGGCTGGCCCTTGAGGCCAATGTGTCCGCAGCAGACTTCACGGCCGACGACCTGCTACCTGGACTATTTATAGAATTCTGGCCGTGCGACACACCTGCCCACAGCCGGGACCTGCTGGAGGCGGTGCAGCTGCTGGTGGGGGCGGGGTTCAGCGATTGGAGTTGCGACGCGGCGCGCCTCGCCATCCATTTTGCTGCAGCCAGGGGCGATTTGGACCTGGTCCCGTACCTGAAAAAGCATGGTGCACCGTTAGATCTGGACCTTCACACAATCACGTCTGCGGCGGGTGCCGGCTGCGAGCCCTTGCTTGAGCTCCTGACGGCGCAGCCGGACTGCTACAAGCCCGCAGAACACCTACCGTGCACTCCGTACAACTTCGCGGCCGGTCACGGTGATCGGGCCACGCTGGATGCGCTGCTGCGGCTGGGCGTGCCGTGGGACGGGGAGGATGTGGTGGTCGAGGCGTTGACGAAAGGGTGCGGGCTGCCTGCGTTGCGCTGGCTGGTGGAGCACGGGGCACCTGTGGGCGACGCGGAGGATTTGGAGGAGGAGGTTGCATTTGCTGTGGCGCGCTGGGGCCTCAGTGCTGAGGCGGCGGCGTGGCTGCAGGCAGTTGCCGCACGTGGCAGCGGTGCGGGGGTGTCTGACGGGGAGGCTTAAGGCGTGGGGTGATGCGTGCAGTGTTGCATGTGCCGTTCCGCAACTTGGCAACGGCCAGGCGTGGGCGTGTGGAGGTTTAGGAGGCCCTGCACTGGGTACTGTCGTGCATGCTTGGCTGTACAGGATGGAGACGGTCAGAGCATGGCCGTGGATGCATGCATTATTGCGCACTCGTAGCAATTCTAAAACAGTGTACCCGTACCCTTCCGGTTGAATTTCGTTTTCAGGCAGCTGTGCCTGGTGCGTTGCCAGTGCTGTATGACACTTTTCGGCTTGTGGACAGTGTATTGTGTCCTTCGTAAGCACTGGCAAGCATGCGCATTGTCCTTCGTAAGCATCTTGCTGGCAGCTAGGCGGGGAAAGCAGCAGGATAGTGCGCTTGTAACCTGCACGACGTTAAGTGCACGTGCTGGCATGAGAATAAGCGAACCGGAGGAGGTGGCGTGTACGCAGGAGGGCCAGGGAGGACTAACGGCGAATAGCACGTGGACTGATAGGGTCCTATCAGTTCACGTGATAGCAAGGTACTGTCGTAAGGAGCTGATGACGGTTACACCAACATACCGTACCTGGTTTACTGAGTATGTATGGATGGATTTACAGTTTTGGCCCCCTTCCAGGGCGCAGCCTCGTCCCATAACGGGGCAGGGCTGGCTCCGGCAATCAGGGACACAGGGTTTCCCACCCCTCTCGCTGTACGGTTAGGAGCCAAACAGCTCCAACGGGTTGGTAGGCCGCAATTAGAACGGGCCTCAAGTTTCACCATATCTCAGCCTGGCCCCGCCCCCACGCAGCTCCCCGTGGACGCACACCCACTGAGTGGTGCATTTATGTTACGGCACACTCCAGCTGGGGCCTACACTCCAGACATCCCGATGGCGTGGGAAGCAGGTACTTCACATTTGCAAGGGGCTTGGCCTGTGCTCAGTTGGTGCGTAGAACTTGCACCGACAGTCAAGGATGTTATGGAGTACGGCACGGTGTTACCGTATGCTGTGTAGCGCCTTCTGGGTGCCTGCATTTCCAGCATGAATGAGCTCAGCCGTGGGCGTGACTATGCGACATGATGGCCCTTGGCGCCTTGGGCCTTGCGGCTTGTAGGAGCTGTGTGTGTTGTGCGTGCACACCAGCAGCATGACACCATGAGAGGTCCGCCAGGTTCAGCCAACCAGAGTAAGCCAGTTGGTGCCAGCGTGCCAGTGCCCAGCGCGTGCATGTCGTGTGTACAGCCGAGTCCAGCCCGGTTCTTGATGCAGGGTTCACGCTACCAGTGCCAGCAGGTACAGGCCGTACAGCCCCGCTGCGACGGCACCTTACCGCCCGCCTGTGCAAGGTTGAGGTGAACCGAAGCTTCCTGTTTAGGTCCGCTGAAGGCATGACCGTGACTGTGACCATACGGTATATGGCTGTATGCCCACTGCCTTTACAAGTAGCAGGCCGGCTACGGTTCCCTCACCCAAAGGCCAAAGCTGCAACCCTGCCGGAACAGTACCGGTATCTGACAGCCCTTGAGTGGGCGCAGGTGGGTGCGTCAAGGCAGTCGACCCCAAGCGTAGCTAACGGAAGACGCAATGCGCCCGTTATCGACAATTGATATTACGTCGCAAGTGGTGTAGCCACACGATCCTTACTGGTCGCGTCCCTGAAGTTTAGCCCAGCGTCGTACATTTGGCGCCACCAGACCCTCGCTGGCCCAGCGTGCCACACGCATAGCATTTCCATTGGGAGACCTGACGCACGCGCCTACCAAGCAGGCTGCCGGCACGCAGACCGCAAGCGTGCCGTGTTCCGGTTTACGGGAACCAAAAGCCCTTGTCTATGCCTTGTACGCAACGCAGGCCAGAGGATGACACCGCAGCCCTTGCCCACACCGCTGATGCATGCCTGTTCGCAAGCTTCGGACCCCAGCCCACAACGCGAACGTGCGTAGCCTGTCCAGACCTCCGTGTCGCCGACGGCTTAAGGCTGAGGCTGGACAAGGCTAGGCCCACAAGTGCATAGAGCAGGACATCGGGCAGCACCTACCACCCAGATGGAGGTGTTGTAAACCCAGCGGACTACAGCTACCCACTACGGTAACCAACCGGCACCAGTACAGCCCGAACCCAACCTACGACACGTCACACGCTGCCTAATCCTCTACATGCATGACCCCATCAGACGTTGCATCCAGCTTATCCCTACCCCATCACTTCTTTTTGGGCCGCAGGTACGGGCTGATCCGCATTCCCAGCACCTGCGCCCGGCGCCGCACCTCATCCTCCCCCAGCGCCACGCCCCCTGCGGCCCCACTCCCACCACCGCTCCCTCCACCGCCGCCGGCCGCGGCGCTCCTGCCGCCCACGGGCACCCTGCCCGGCGGCTTGTTGAGGCTGTTGCGGCGGCGGATGACCCGCTCCACCGGCAGGGACAGGACGCTGTCGTCGTCGCTGTCACCCGCCTGGCTTCCGCCCGCCTGGCTGCCGGCGCTGGCCTCTGGCAGCGGTGCAGCAGCACGGGGCGCGGGCTTGGGGGCGGGGGGCTTGGAGGGCCGCGTGGGGCTGGCGACCGCAGCGCCGCCACGCACCTGAAACAGCGGGACAGCAAGGGCAGTGCGTTAAGCAAGTCAGCTGGCGTTGGTGCACGTGGAAACGACCAGGTTCAGACCTGGGGTTGTCGGAGCGGTGCATTGCAATCCTTGGTCGGCAGGGTGCCAGAGCACGTGTGACATCAGGTTGCCGCGATTTTAGGATGTGCAACACAAGTGCATCGACAAAGCATGAGTCCCGCCACCCACCGGCACGCGCTGCGGCGGCTGCAGCCGGATGCTGGGCCCCGCCGCGCTGCGCTGCGCGGACGAGGGCGTCTCAGCTGCACGGGCCAGGCCGGGCGTGGTCTGCACGTCGCGGCTCTCCACCGCCGGCCGGGGAGGCAGCACGGGCCCGGCAGAGGGCGTCCGCGCCCCCGCCTCCTGCTCCCGCACTGTTACCCCTCCATTCCCGGCTGCCGCCGCCCGGCTGCTGGGCTGCACCGGGACGCCCACAGCGGGCACGGCCACGCCAGGAGCGGTAGGGATGCGTGACATGGGCCACATGAACGGCACGCCCCAGGCAGCCGCCGGAGCATCGTACGGCACATAGGCCGCGGCCAGGCCCGCGGGCCACAGGCCCAACCGCTGGCTCAGCGGCATGTGGATGGAGGCAGCTGCTGCCACGCCGAGGGCCGCTGCCCCTGCGGCCACCGCTGCGGTGTCAGCCGGAGCGGTGATGCTTCGGTTGGCGGCCGTGGCGGCCGCGTTAGGGGGCGGCGGGAGCCTGCTGCGCCGGGCGCGCGGTGCGGCGGTGGTGGCAGCAGGTGCACACGCTGCAGGGGCAGCTGCAGAGGCGCCGTGTCCAGTGGGCTGCTGCTGCAGGGGCCCGGCCGCAGCGCCGCTGGAGCTCCAGGCCTTGGCAGCGGCGTTGAGGCCGGCATGCGGCTGCGGAGCGCCAGGCCGTACGGCGCCTGTCACTGACGGCACGGCGTTGGGCCGGCCGGGAGAGCCCTGCACAGCCAAGGCCAGGGAAGGGGGTTGCACATGAATAGTACAACCAACAGAGGCTCTGCATCTTCTGAGTTACGAGGCACAACATTCCCATGTGGTGTTACGGCTCCAGCCCCTACCCCGAAGGCCGGTGTGTTGGACAACAGGGCTGCATTTGGGAAGAATCCGTGTACCACTTGGAGACCCCGGTCTTACCTTGAAGTCCAGCAGCATGTCGGCGTTGGTGCGGATCCTGCGGTTCAGCACCTCGAGCGTCACGCGCTCGGCGCTGGACCCACCGGTGGGCCCCGCGGGGGTGGGCGCCCAGAAGTGGTTGGACGTAGAGGGGCTAGAGCCTCCCAGCCGGGCGCCTGCAGTGCATTAGCAGAATGCGCAAGGTTGAAGCATGTAGTCCCGACAGTGCGCAAGTGCAAAACTCTGGGTGGGCTTCGTTCGAGGAAGCCGTGAGTACGTGTATGCATTGCGTGTGGTCATTTAGGAACTGGCACAGGCCGCAATGTGCGTTGTAGAGCAACTTGCGCAGCCCCTGTAGCCTACCTGACAGCGGCGTGGTAGGCAGCGTGGCGGTGCCAGGGTACGACAGCGGCGTGGAGCTTGACAGCGGGGAGGGCAGGCCGTCGTACACGCTGGGGCGGCCAGAAGGGGCAGGCGAGGATGCGGAGGGCGTCGGCGTCTGCGCGCCGCCTAGCGGTAGCTGCTCAGCGGCGGCAGCAGCGGCACGGGCAGCGCTGCGAGCGGCCGCCTTGGCGTCGGGGGTGGCCAGCACGGACCTGAGCGCCGCTGCGGCGGCCGACGGGGCCAGGTTCAGGGACTTGGGGGAGGACTGCGCGCTGCGTGTGTGGCCCTCACCATCGCCCTGGTGCTCCTGCTGTGCAACCACTGCCGCCGCTGCGCCAATGGTGCCCTCCACGCTGGCCTCGGGCTCCGCATCACCCGCGGCGAACAGCAGCTCCTGAACGGCGTCCGCGGAGAAGGCAACGTCGCTGCCGGTGGAACAGGAAGCGGCAGGGACCGGCGCGTTGCTCCCCGGCTGCTGCAGACCCTGCACTGCCGAAGCCGCGAGGGCATCCGCGCCGTGCGTGGCGCCGACTTGCACAGCAGCAAGCTTGTCGGCCAGCTCCGAGCCTGTGACCCCGGCCGTGGCAGCAGAAGGACCCACCGCACCGCCGCTGCCCATGCTCTGTGGGCGGCTGACGTCTCGCGAGTTGGGCGTCGGCATGGCATCCGGGACACCTGCAGCGTACCCAGCCGCGCTGGCTCCATCCGCCTGCCCCGCAGAGGGCACTGCGGACCCGAAGCTCAGCACCGGCGACTCGTGGACAGAGTCCGCCTCAGCGCCTGGGGGGCAGGCGCTGGCAGCTGTCCGCAGTAGCCGCGACGGCGTGGGCACAGGCTCGGTAGTGCGCCCAGCTGCAACTCCAGCAGCAGCACTGGCCGTGCTGCCGCTGCAGCTGTGGCTCACGGACTCGACCACCAGGCTGTCAGCGGAGCCCGCAGCAGCCCCACGGCCTCCCCCGATTGCGGATGCCTGCGCACCAGGTGTCATGGCGGTTGGCCGGCTGTTGAACAGCCTACCGGGCGTCTCGACATCCCCTTGTGCGCCAACAGCCGCAGCTGCACCCGCACCGCGCAATAGGGTATGGAGGGGCATGGTGACGTCGTCCAGGGCAGCCCCGGGGTCGATGACGCTGCTGCTGAGCTGCCGTACGCCACCAGGGGTAGGGTTTTCGCCTACAGAGCTGCAGGCACGTTGAGCGCTGGGCATGGTGAGGGAGGTGGACGCCGACAGGCACAGCCCAGCGGCAATGAGCTCAGGCAGGGCCTCGTACGCAGGGGGCAGCGGATCCTGCTGCTGCTCCGGCTGCTGGCTGCCGGGCACGCACACTGACGCCGACCCTGTGCCGCTGGTCCCTTGCTGCTCGTAGGCAGGCTCCTCCACGGCAGCACTGTTGCCCTGGGCGTCAGGCACGGCTGTGGCCATGACGCCGGACGGGGAGCCGGCCAGAGATACGCTGCCGGTACCGCCCTCGCCGCTCACTGGGCTGGATGCTGCGTCGGCCTGTGCGCCTGAGTAAGCCAGACCAGCAGCGAAGGAGGGCATAGGCTGCATGGGAGACACCGCCTGGCGCGCCGGCGCACCCTCCCGCAGGCGGGCCAGGCCCCCAGCCGGCAGCGGCGAGCACAGGTTGCTGAGCAGCGACGTCCAGAACGCTGCGGCCTCTGCGACGACAGCAGGAACCGCAGCCTCCGGAGAGGCGGGTGCACCGTCGGCAGCGCCCTCGCCGTCGGCGCTGCCACAGGTCGCCGCCAGCGCTGGAGTGCCCACGTGGGACGGGGCCGCCCCAAAGCCAAAGCTGAATTCCGAAGCTGCACCGGGACTGGCAGCGGTCAGCCTCCTCGCTGACCCGTAGAAGCCAGAGTAGGCTGCCATCGCACCCCAGACCCCAAGCGACATGGCAGGGCTCACACCAGCGAGCGAAGGAGACACACCTGCTCCGCTGTGGTCTGCCTGTGGCTCCCCGCTGACATCCTGGGCATCCCCGGGCTGCTGTACGGCATGAGCGCTACCCATGGCCGCTGAGGGCGTGGTGCAGTGTGCTGCTGCGTCGGCGGAGGGAGCTGTACCGAAGGAGAACGAAGGGGAGGCTCCCGCGCCGCCGCGGAGGGAGAAGGCAGGGGAGCCCGCGAGGCCGTGGCAGAAGGACAGGGCGAGGGACGGGCAGGCCGAAACGGCCGAGCCCGGCATGGTGGGGGAGACTGCCAGCTGCAGGCGGTCCCCGAAGCTCTGCATGCCAACCACTGGGCCGGCGGATGGGCAGCCCTCTGCGTCACCCGCTGCCCTGGCACCAGGCATGCAGGGCGTGACGTGGTCGGCACCCGCGTGCCGGAAGGCCAGCCCAGGGCCTGTGAAGGCAAAACTGATGGGGCTGCCCAGAGGCGACATGCGGCGGGGCCCGCGGACGCCCCCGGTGGCGTCCGTGCCCAGGCCGAAGGTGGGGGGCGCGGCGTCCTGCGGCCAGCGCACGAAGCTGACGTTGCAGGCATTGGAGGCCGGGGTGCGGTTGGTCATCTGCTTGGCGGCGGTGCTGAAGCCGAAGCTGGCGGCCTCGGAGGTGGCGGGGGAGTCGTGCATGCCACCCGCCAGAAGCCCAGGGCTGCCCGATGCCTCCTCGTCAAGGACGGGGAGGCCAAACACCAGGGGGCTGCGCACGGGCTGCTGCGGCACACGGGCGGCGCCACCGCCGGGCAGTGGGGAGCACAGGTGCGACAGCAGATGCTTGAAGGCGTGCACAGCGGCCGGGGAGGGCGCCTCGCGGTCGGCGGTACCGGCCGCAGGGACTGGTCCCTGGTCCGGAGCGCCGGAGGTTAAGCCATGGCCGCACGCGGCAGCGGGCCCGGCGCCATGCAGGAACGCCAGCAGCTGGGCAAACGCAGGCGCGTCTGGCAGCCCGGATGACATGGGCATGGCGTCCGCGCTGCTGACGCCACTGGGGGCGGCCTCATGCTCCTGCTGGGCCTTCTGCTCCAGCAGCTGCACTTGGCTGCTGCTTGACCGTGAAGGTGCTTCGGGTGCAGCTGTGGGCTTGGGAGCTGCGGCTGTGTGGTGCTGCGCGGCCAGGGATCTGTGCGCGGCCTGCGGCATGGGTGAGCGCAGCTGTGCGAGGAGCTGCATGAAGCTGAAGCCCACGGGGGAGGAGGGAGCGGGCTGCTGCTGCTCCTGTTGCTGCGTGCGGTCTATAGCTGGGGGGCTGATGGGCGAGCCGCTGCCTTGCAGCTGCTGCATCTTAAGCCCGGGGCGTAGCTCAGACATGACGTGCACAGCCAGGGCGTCCAGGGCGCGCAGGTGCACGGGCGTGAGCTGCACCAGCGGCACCGGGGAGCAGGGAATGATGCCCTGCGGCGGCGCGCCGCTTGACACCGGCGTGCCCGCTGCAGCTGGGCTGTCGCTCGAGCTGTCCGGCGCAGGTACGGGAGCGGGAGCCAGCTTCATGCCCAGCGCGGGAGTGCCAGGAGTCCCCAGGGCTGCACCGCCCAGCAGCTGGGCCGCGGCCATCAGCAGGCCGGCGGGCGCGAAGCTGAAGCTGGCAGGTGTGGGTGCGTCCTCGGCCTCCGACCCGCTCGCCAGCACCGCACCTATCGGCAGTCCACCCATGCCAAAGCTGAAGCTGGCGGGGGTTGCCACGCCCGAGCCGGGTAGCTGGTTCGACGTCATGGCGAAGGGCAGCGCCCCCATGCCGAAGCTGAAGCTGGCTGGAGTGGCGACGCCGGAGCGTAGCTGCCCCTGCTGGCCGCTCTGGGTGGCGAGGCCCGACCGGGCGTTGGTGTACAGCGACAGGAAGGAGCCGGGGGTGGGGAAGGCCTCCAGAGGTGTGGCGAAGATGGTGGAGCCGGGGGACTCGGAGAGGTCGGGCTGCGGGGTGTTGGGGTAGCTGGTGACCAGCTGGCTGGACTCGTGCGCGTGGCCGTGCAGTGCGCTGGCGTGCAGCTCGTTGGGCTGCGTCTCCGTGAGCCCGGCCTCTGGCGGAGGCGTGGCAGGAGAGGCGGTGGCGGGCTCCTGCGGGGCTGCGGCGTCCTTTGGCGTGGCTGGCGCAGAACGGTCGGCATGCGCATCGGATGCGGGCACGGCTGTCGGGGAACACGCCTCTGACATGGCAGCTGAAGGGGCGGGCTGGGCAGGTCCCGGAGGCGTTGCAGGGTCCACGGCTGCTGAGCTGGCCTCTGCAGTGCTCTCCTCATCCGGTCGGACGGCGTCAGGGGTGCCCAGGCCGGTGCTGTCCACGGCCTGCGGGTGAAAGGTGTGGGCGTATGTCAGTACAGGCGAGTTTACCCGTTGCGCGCGGCCGAGGAATAGGGGCATTACATGTCCAGAGTTGTTCATGTACGGCCATTGCATGCTACTACAGGGCGACAAACACACAGGGCAGAGGTGCCTCGAGAGAAACACGGAGGATCATTGCACGCGCTAACCCCGTACCTGCAGCTGCAGCAGGGAAGGCGGCGATGAAACTTCCTGCTCTACGCTTTGCGGCTCCACGGAAGGGCCCCGGGTGAACGCGTGAGGAGGGCTGCGCTCCACAACCGCTGCACCCGCACTGACCGCCTGCTCCTCCTCGGCAATGGGCCCTGGGTTAGCGGTACCTGCCGGCTCATTTGTTGTGGGGGCTCGGCTCCCTGCAGGGCTGGGCGCGGCGCTGGCGTCGCATTCGCTGCTGCCAAAACGTGCAAGCAAGTCGGGCGATGCCTTCTGCTCCTGCGCTGCTTGCACGGGCTCATCGGTGTACGGCACGCCTTGCGCTACCGGACTGGCAGCGCTAGCGCACGCGGGACTGAAGAGCAGCACACCGCCTCGGCTGTGGCTCTCCAGGCATGACGCAGAGCCCATGGACGGCAGAGCATCGTTGCGCTCGGGAAGTGGTGTAGCCGCCAGGCTGGGCGGCGCTGAGTTGGTGTCGAAGAGTGGGTTGCACAGGATCTCCGGTCCGGGGCTGCTCTTGTCCCCTGGGGTGTCCAGTTGTGGTAGGGGCGACAGGCCGTACACAGTGCTGGCGGGTGAGAGTGCGACGGCGTCCTGCTGCTGCTCGTGCTGCTGCTCCTGCTGCGCCCACTGTGCGAACGCGACTGGCCGCGGCGCCTCCGAGGCCATGCTGAGATCAGCAGACGGCTGCGGGCTAGCGTGGCTAGCGCCTGGGGTCTCGGTCTCCGCGGCTGCCGGCTCGGGGCTGTAGGCCCGCGCAAGGTCAGGGTTAAACCAGGGCGTGGGGGACCACAGCATAGGAGAGCCGGCTGGCGACGCGTCGGGCTCCCTTGCAGCGCTAGGCTTGTTCACGCTGCGACCGCACGCCGGGAGGGCGGTGGGGGTGGTGGCCTCCGCCGCGCCCGCCCAGGCGGCGAAGGGCAGCGCCTCGGGCATGCGGCTGAGGACGCTGAGCGAGGTGGTGGTGTGCTCTGGGGTAGCCATTGCGCCCAGCGCAGCGTCCTCGGGCTGGTCCTCGGCGGAAAAGCTCCACTCAGGGGAGGGCGCGGCAGGGGCCTCTGGGCACTCGCCCGCACAGCTGCCAGCACCACTGCCGAACCCAGGCGTGTCGGCCAGGGCCGCTGCGCCGCTCGCGTACCACGCCTCGAAGGGCACGTGCTGTGGGGTGTGGCTTACCATGCTGAGGGAGGCCGCGTTGGAGTGCACGCCGTCACTGGCTGCTCCGGGGGTAAGCCCTGCCGCGCCAGCTGCATGCCAGGCGTCGAAGGGCAGGCATGCAGGCGTGCAGCTGACCACGCTGAGTGAAGCGGCCTCGCTGGGTGTCGGGGCGTCTGTGGGATTGTGCGTGGGCTGGCTGGCAGATCCTGCGGCACTACTTAGGGACGCCGGCCCGACCCCTACGGCCCCTTGCGAGGCTGGAGTGTCGGGGTTGAGGATGCAGGCGGCCCATGCGCCGAAAGGGACGTGCTGCGGAAGGTGGGATATGGTGGTCAGGGAACCGCCGGTGGCAGATGCGTCGCCCCAGCTGTGGGTGCTGCTGTCGGCCGGCGCAGGCCCATGAGGTCCAAGTGCTGGGCTATCGCAGCCGAGGCTGAGGCTGGAGGTCTGCGTGTCAGCGGCGGCAGGGCTGCTCGGCTGGACATCTGGCCCTGCAACAGCGGCCGATGCACCAGGCGAAACAGCGATAGGCACCACGCGTCCAGGGCTTGCGCAGGCGTTTTGGGGGACACGCTCAGCGTAGTCACAGGCGGACACCGCGGTGGCTGTAGAACTCGAGATACAAGCAAGGGGGCCCGGCGACGGAGCTGACGGATGTGACGCGGACAGCTGTGCCAGCCTGGCCTCAGCTTCCTGCAGCTGCTCCTGGAGGCGCCTCTTGGCCGCCGCCAGGTCCTGGTTCTCCGCAAGCTGCAGCCAGTCGAGGTGGCGTGTCAATGCTTATGGTATTACCATTCGGGCACACATGTGAGGAACAATTGATAAGCAGGTATGGTCAAAGTGAGGTATGGGAGGTCATGCAGGGGGTAGCGTGCTGCATGCACGCCGCACGGGCAAGGCAGGGAGAGAGAACGTTGCAGGGGCTGGGAGCGTGAACCGGTACGGACACATACCAGGAGGTCCACGTGCCGCTCGTTCTCCGCCGCCTCCTGCTGCGCCAGCTGCAGCTCCGACTCCTTCAGGTTGTCCACCAGCGCCTGCAGCTGCACCGCCTCCTTGGCCTTGGCCCATAGCGTGCGCATCTTGTCCAGGGCGTCTTGCGAGAGGGACACGGTCGTGAGCCCCATGGACGCCAGCCAGCTCGGAAAGGAGCCCAGCAGCTCGTCGCCTGGGAGCAGCAAGCAAAGGTTGGGGCAACCGCAAAATAAGGATGACGTACTGCAGGGTACAATAGTGACTTGTGGTTGCGGGCGTGAGAGCGTAGCCGCATCCGCTGCAAGCACTACAGCGCACCATTGTTGGAGTGGGTTTTGAACCCAACGTCAAACAGCCACTCGCGTGACGTTGCAAACACACGACACACATGGCGGCAAGGCCGTGCTAGGAGACCCATGCGCGAATGATACCCACCTCCGGATTCCGAGGTGTGCTCGTCCAGCGCTCCCTCCAGCCTCCGGACCAGGTCGGCGCACTCGGTGGGTGTGCTGCTCAGCGCGGGGCGGTGGGATGCGTGCGCCGAGGCTGGCGTGCACACCTCACGCGTGAAGTGGTACAGCGCGGCAACGGAAGGGTGGGGCGAGCGCACTGGGGCCGGGGCCGCCTCAACCTCGTTGTCGCCGTAGCACTCAGGCTCGTCCTATAGCACAGGTGAGGTGCACACAGGCTGAGATACGTGCCTGTGAGCCAGAAACAGACGTGTGCTGGTAGTACCCAGCGTCCTTCGTTGATGTCTGCAACAAGAAAGCTTACCTCGTCGAAGTCTGCTGTGTCGTCGTTGTCGCCGTAGAATGTGGAAAGCTCAGCGGGCAGGCTGGAACGGCGCGACCGGCGAGAGCTGGGCACATCGGGGCCATCCGAGTCCCGGGCGTCCAGCATGAGGGGGCTTGGGACAAGGCTGCCACGGCGTGTTGTGATGAAGGCCTCGGGGACGGCCAGCACAGGGCCCTCGGGACCATGGGCGTCCTCATCCAGCAAGCTGGCTAGGCCTTTACCAAATCCATTGTCAGCGTCACCGTAAGCAGGCAGGGCCTTGTTCTCGGCCGCGGACGACACCATGAGCGCCGGCCTTGGGGAAGCCGCGCTAGGGGCGCCTAGTAAGAGAGTGTGGCAAGACGAAAGGAAGCATCAGGTACTGGTGACTAGAAGCACTCATTGGGGATACAATACCTCCTCGCAGCCACGGTAATTCAACCATGCTGCGCGAGCAGCAACCTACCCATGTTTGCAGGATGGCGCTTCTGAAACAATGGGGCAGGCAGCTTGCACTGCACATGTTGAAACTTCTTCGATGCAACAGGCCTGCGCTGGGCTGCGTTCTCCGCGTTCTCCTTGCCCGCATTCCTCTTCCAGGCCGGGCTGGAGCGTGTGGAGCTGTTCCAACCCTTGGTGGAGCTTTTGTTCTCCTTATTTGCATTGCCTCCTGCTATTGCGTTGGCATTTGGTCGGGTCCGGGGTCCTGCTATTTGCGACAGCTCTAGGCTGTCGAGGCTACCAGCACCAACGCTGCGGTGTCCCCTCGCAGCAAGAGGCTGCAGGTTAGAGCCTAGTGACCGGTTGTAATCCATATCGGCAATTACCTGCAGCAGCTAGGGTGCAAAGTGGTATGTAAAGCGCATCCTGTTACAGCATTTGTGACAGCTGACAAGGTAACGTGACAGAGATCACTTGTAAGTAAACTCGTGCTTTTAACAACAGAGGGGTCGGTGTTTCACCACTGGTGAAGCCCGGTTTGGAGTTGATTTGAAGTACCAGTCGTCGACCCCATGCAGCTGCAGACTACCGACACGCAGTATCAACTGCCTTAACACGAAATTTTCCATTTGAAGCTTTGCCTATTGTGCCCGGCTGTGCACGCCCTTGTCGCAACACGCCGCAGGCGCTGTGTAGGGCACCGCGTCCGTGGTGGGCAGGGCTGGCAGGGGCTGGCAGTCCTGGAGGTGGGTGCCTGTGTGGCCTGTGACAGGAACTCCCTCGGGTCTGCCAGCATACAGGCACTTTCCTGGTGCATGCAGGCATACCATCATGACATCTGCAACCCATGCAATCAGGTGCACCCCCGTGGAACCCTGCTGCAACGAGCAACAAACGGGTGGCCGTGTACCGCGCTACCGCCCCTGTGCACCGCTGCTTGGCTATGGTTCAAGACGTGCAAACTACATAGCGATAGGTCAACCCGATCCGTTCCTGGGCCCACAGCATTGTAGGGCTGAAACAAGGCTTGGGGCATGTAATACTCAAGCGCCGACGAGGGCAGTCAGGGGTTGCAGGGGCTTGCATAAGCTTGCGCCACCGGCCGGCTTGGCGCCAAGCATATGTCGTCCCTTGAGAGGAGCAAGAATGCAAGCAATCTCGATATTTGTCAACTCAAGGCCAGAAAGCAACACAGCAACGTGGCTGTGCGTCCATGCTAAGTCCCCAGACGGGCACTTGTACAAGCGTGCGCCGCGTAGGGTGCTTGCATTTCTGCTGCCAGCCCTAGCTGCTAGCAGCAAACCACAGAGGCACAGAGCTCTACCAGACACATTGTGCATCATTCGTCCGTCGGTGCATGCACAACCTATCGACAGCACTGGCAGCATACTGAACACCCGCCGCTTTGAACCACACCTACACGACACCTGCAACCTTAGCCGTGCGTGCTTTGCATCGTCCCTCACGTGTGGAGTTACCAGCAAGCATGGTGGGCTGCACATGCACCGCAGTGCAAAGTGCAAAGTGCAGGGCCTCCCATTGCAATGCACGTCCACACCTCGTCGCTGTACAACCGGTACACGCAGCACTGCGTACGCCACCCCACACAATCAACCCCCACATGGCACCACTCATGGCCCCACAGCGACGCCCCTATTGTGTAACAAAGACACCCACGCCCACATCTGCACTCTCCTGCACTGCTCATGCGCCTTTCGTGTCATACGGGCCTGGGTAACGCCTCAACCCTCCCTCAGTCCTCCCCGTCAGATACCCTCGCCCCGCTGCCCCCTGCCGCCAAGCCCCGCAGCCACGCCGCCACTTCAGCACAAAGGTCCCCGCCCGCCACAGCACCCGCCACCGCCTCCTCCATGTCCTCCTCGCTGCCAACAGGTGCCCCATGCTCCACCAGCCAGCGCAACACAGGCTCCCCGCACCTGCTCTGCACGGCCTCCGCGACAACACCTTCCTCGCCCCACGGCACGCCCAACCGCCGCAGGGCGTCCAGTGTGGCCCGGTCGCCGTTCACCGCCGCCTCGATGTACGGATTATGCCCACACTCTGCTGAGGGATCGTAGCAGTCCGGCTGTGCTATCACAAACTCAAGCAGGGGCTCGCAACCGGCATCCGCCGCGTATGCTACTAAGTGCATGTCCGGGGCCACCCTTGCGCCTTCTTCTCGCAGGTACCGAAACAGGTCTAGGTCGCCCCTGGCTGCAGCGGTAGACACGATGAAACCCGCATAGTCGCGATCCCAGTCGCAGAACCCCGCCTCCTCCAGCAGTTGCACCGCCTCCAGCAGCTCCCGGCTGTGTGCCGGTGTGTCGACCGGCCAATCGTCAATGAAAGCGTGTAGCTCCTTGGAAGGGTACGCGAGGGCCGACACCTGTGCCTCGAGCGCCAGCCACCGGATGAAGGGCAGGTTACCTGTTGCGCTTCCATACCCTGTAGGACAGTAGGCTGCGTGGCTCAGCGCAAGGCCCGCCTGCTGCAGGCACTCCGCCAAAGGTATGCTACCCGACCGCCCCACTGCGCCGCTCAACGCGTGCCGGCCGACCGCAAGCACCTTGCCAGGGCCGAGGACGGACAGCAGGTACCGCACCGCCTCCAGCTGTCCTGCCTCCACAGCTGCCATGGTCACTGTTGAAACCAGGCCCTGCTTTGCGTCCGCCATGGAAGGCCCTCCCCGCTCCTGCAGCCACTGCCATTTCGCCGCCACATCTGGGCCCTCGGCTGCCGCCTCCAG